>JACXGK010000386.1:0-41891 GCA_016801125.1 Novumbra hubbsi
AAAGTTTTGCATTTGGAAAATGATAACTGTTTGCAATAGTGGATGTATCCAGCATTAGCTATTAAACGTCAGACACCCAGCCACCCTGTAGAATAAACGAAATGCTCCAAGTCAGTAGATCCAAACTTCCACCATCACCAACTCACTACAGCCGTCTCAACAGTTTGTGGTTATAACCGAGGCTATAGTCAAAGTGATTCACGCAAAAAAAAAAGTGCTGCGTTAAATCGCAAAGATTAAAGCGTTAACTCCCCCAGCCCTAATTATACACACACACACATCCAAGGGTGCCTCTACAATTTTCCACACAGTGAATAATAGTGAAGACATAACACATATAGAATCCCTTCATAACCAAAGAAGTGTAAAGCTACTCAAAATACACTTATATTTTTAGGTAGCCACCCTTTGCATTGATGACATATTTGCACATTAGTCCATACTGTCAGTGATTTGCAATTAGTATATAATACTAAATAAAAGCATTACTAAAGAAGATAAAAACAAATGTATTGTATTATTTTGTTCGTATTGTGCTGATCAGTGGCTAAAACGTTTTACTAAATCTATTTGTATTCAATGGTGAAATACAACGTAACATGGAAACTTACTAAGAGGTGAATACTTTTAAGAATCACAGATATTAAATGAGCTCTCTTGTTTACTACTTGTTGCTAGGAGTGCAGTAAAGGATACGACCTTATAGGACCTAATTAATGACACTATAGATAGTAACCACCAGAGGACTCATGTCTCTGCAGTCAAGGGCTCTGCAGTTTCATTGCTTTCATAAAAATGCATCAATTGCCAATGTTCTTAAGCTCCACCCAAAAGCAAATCTCAAAGGAACTGGCATTTACTGCAACTGTATTTCACAGTTGATTGGCTCAGTGAATTAGCTAAGCTCTAAAAAACCAAAATGTCCACTACTTTTAATGCCAGGAAGACTCCAGAGATGTGTTATAATCAGAGTGCACTCTTCTGTTAAATGGGCATGGCAAATTAAACAATTTTGTCCCCATCTAAACCCTGGGATCATATGTTTACTGTATCTTATGTTTACTGTATCCAATGCTTGGATCTCCAAGCATTGACACCCACAATGGCTGTAAAGAGGCATCACCGTGGCCCAGGCTATTGTAGGAAGTGCATGTGAGCCATTGGTTTCCACTCCTGAGTACAAGGAACATGACATTCTGCATGAAGGACTAAGCACAAATGAAGACTGTTTAGTAAAACAACTACCCGAAGGAGTGGCATTGGGATAAGCCTGTTGCTGCCTAACCAATCTAAGGAGGAATGGGAGAACCTGCTCAAATCCAGGTGTGCAAAGCTAACAGTGGCACATCATGTAGGTACAGTGCATGTGAGGGAATCTGATGAAGTCTGCCGTCGGTGGCCAAGAATATGTAAAACATACCTTTACTTCTACCACTCAACATGTTCACTACACGGAGTTACAGTTCAATCTTTGTTGGCTAGCAGTTAGCTGACATTTACTAGCTAGCTAGTAACATAAACCGGTGTTTGCAGCGGTTTAAATTTGAGTCAATGAGAGAAGCCTGCTAGGCAATGTATGTAGTGTTCCTTACTGGCATGGTGACAGGGTATGTCCACCACCTGAAAGGCACTCAGGGCACGAAAACTAACGTATGGTTAATCCAGTCAGTTTGTTTTATATTTGAAAGGTTCTGAAGTTGCTAAAACAAATAGCAAGCAAATCGATGGCGCAAACTAAAACAGTAATACAGCATTACTTTTGGTCACCCTCAGGAATATAAACACAGGAAACTGTGGAGAAACTGAAGTAGTCTGAACAAAGTCAGAAATATCTGATGCTTATTTGCTTTGTCTGGAAACTTATATTGGTTTAGTAAATAAATGCATAAAATGGTACCGACTAATGAGTATAGCTATTTCGCCATACGATATTGTATGAATTTGTTGTTGGTCCTGAAAGGGGATTAATTTGACTATTGGAATACTACTTTGGTTTGATCTAACCCACAGAAAAAAAAATAGAAAGCAATCCCTTTCAATTTGTCAGGATGAAATTTGCTGGCATAAACTAAAGACAAAAATCATACAGGAAGAATTCATGTGGCCTAGTAGAGGTTTTTATTATTATCATCACAGGATTTGTTATCTTGCTTCCTCGTGTCATCAGCTACCAAAGCAGCCTGACAGGCAAACACTATATTACAATGATTCATGACTACCAGAAGAAAAAAAACATTTACACAAAAGAACAGGATAGCCAGACATAAACGGTATAAATGAAAGCAAGCTCAATCCTATTCTGATAAAACATGTATTTACAAAAAAAAGGCCCTTTTACAGTGTAAAACATTTGTTGTTTTCTTCTTTTGGATCTATACTCAACCGGTTAGATTTGTCTCATATATTTTGATGCAGGTCAGATGAGAGCCAAGATAGAGTTATAGAGCCATACTAGCACTATGGATGGTGCAGACCTAACAAGACACACCAGCCTTACAGTGAAGTGTGGCTGTGGGAATGCTTCTTATCAGAGGGGATTGGGTATCATAATAAAATAGAACAATAGGTCAGGTCTGCAAAAAAATTAAGATGAGGGAATTCACCTTTCAGCAGGACATTGATCCAAGTGGCTCAGGGTGAATGTCCTACACTGCTAAAAAAACATTTAAGGAAGTGCACAATTATCACAGCATAACACCAAGTCAATTAATGTCCAGGTCTATCAATCTGTCCAGTTACAAAGCATAAAGGATTGTGGATGGCATTTGGATTCAGGTCTGGGGACCGAGGGCCAGTGAATGGCACCTAACAGCATGGCACCTAACAGCATTCAGGAAACCGTAGGCAAGCATGTGAAAGTCTTTGCAACCCTCCCAGGATATGCCACAGACCATCACGGCCCCACCATCAGCTTGCTGGATTATGTTGTATCCAGAATAACGTTCACCACAGTGTCACCTGATTTACACGTCTGTCACTTGTGCTCAGTGAGAACCTGCTCTCGTCTGTGAAGAGAACAGGCGCCAATGGCACACTCTCACAACCAAACATTCTGGGTTATGTTTTTATACACAAATACAATGTTGGCTTTTACAAAAGGGCCGTAACACATTTCAGAATGTATTGGAATGAATTCAAACTACCTTGGAATTCGTTCACAATGTAAAATTCCTACTGGAATATTTTTTTATATTTAATCTTTTTGTATACACAAACCGTACCTGTCAATATTTTGGACACTCTCATTCAAAGGTATTTCTTTATTTTTACTGTTTTCCACATGGTGAAAATGGGAAAGACAAGAAATAACACATGGAATCATGAAGTAACCCTGAAAAGTGCTAAACAAATCCTGATGGGATGCTATACCTCTGCATTATCTTAGGTAGCCATTCTGGTCAAGTGTGACTTAAATTCTAAAGGAATCACCAAAAGTTTCACCTGCAAGGCACAACATGTGGCTGAATGGAAAAAGTGTGAAAACCTTCAAAAAGTTAAATTATGCTATAATGGAAATTGTTAATACTTTTTTTAAAATAAATGTATTATACTTTATTGCTGCAGTATTGAAATTGTATATATAGAGAAGCATGTAATTTCATTGGAAGTGTATCAAAGTTCAAAATGTTGGTATTGCACATGAACACCCAATGGTATGTTTTTAACAAGCAATGCTTAAATTAATTGCTGTTTTAACAGTAATTAGCCATATTTAAAAGAGGGTGGCTTTACATGTTATTGTAGAAAGCCAACCACAGATCATAAGTTTACTTTTGAACCTAGCCAAAATAAGAAGTAACTTCTCAAAGCCAAATTTTGTTTTGCAAGAAATCGGGGAACAAATAAATATAATTAACTTATGTCCCTTTTTATTTATGATGGTGGAATGTTTTCTTGACACATTAAGCTCCTTGATATCGGTGGAGCAGAATTTGTATGTCAAATTAAGCATTGTAGATGATAATGTGTTTTCCTTTATGGCCGCAGTCTTCTTGTTTTCAAAAGGATACATCTAGCAAGATGTGCATTGTCACAAAGCATGCGTCATCTCAAGCTGGTTACACAAACATAAGTGAATTTAGTGTACTCCATTGGCCTGTACAAAGTAGAGGTGTAGACAAGGATACTCCTCAATAACAATACTATCTTCAGCCTTTCTGTTACACTGAAGGTCAAGTGGGTCATACATACATTTTCCCTCCCAAGCCCAAAAAGGACCTTTGGTGAAGATGTTTAGGCTTTGTTTGACAGTGAATCATGTGGTTGCACTGAAGAGGTCAGCACATACAGGGCATAGGCAGACATCCAAAGTGTTATTCCATCAATTTCAAGGATGTAGTACAACATAGGTATTTCACTGTTCATAAACGTAATCAATTCAAAATGTAAAATGTCTCACTTCAAAATACATTTTAAAGTTAGGCATCACAATACTGGTGTTAGGATTGCAATTTGGTTTAGGGTTAGTATGAAGTGGAATGTTACCAAAAAGAAAACCCCTCTTAACAGTAACAATTAAAGTCTCTCCTATTGATGGAATCTAAATTGAAACCATCAAAGCCAAGGTCAATTGCATTGCCAATGGCTCACCATATGCTACCACGATGCCCCCGCAGAAATATTGTTCATCACCACTGTAGGTAACAAATTCTATAAGGTTAGGTGGTGGCTTAATAAAAGCAACTATAATCCAAAAGGGATTTTACTGATGTATTTGAACACTTTGGACATAAACATCATTGTATCGTTTACACAGGCATAAGGTTGTTAAGACGGGCCCCAGTGCACACTATTATGACAGGCCCTACAGCAAACAAGTTACTGGTAATGAAGCGTGCGCTCCTTTAGGCGTATGTATGAAAATGTTTACCAACAATGTGTTGGATTATACAGTTGAATGAGTTACTTGGAATTTTGTATTGGGAAAGTAAAGAAGGCAAAGAAAAACATGAATACATGGTCAGAAAAACAAATGAGGTACCACTATTACGCAACATGACAGATTGCTCAGTCACAAAAAGACATCAACCTAATTACCCAAAAAAACTAAAACATACTCACAACAACAATGTTCATTTGTCGCTGTAAACCAGGTGAACTTTTTGTAGTTGATCGATTGAAAGCACAGCACAAATCCTTGTCGTGAATGACTGCTAGCTGCGAAGTTGGCCATCCATTCCTCAAAACGTACAGTATCCCTTGAAAGGTCCTTTTCAACAAAGGCTTTGCCAGTAAATCAAGGTTGTCTACTTCAGCCATTGTGCATTAAAAAAACAACAGGCCTATGTAAAAATTTAAACAAACATTCTAAAGAAAAACATCAAAAAATCTAAATGTAACGAAAAAGTTTAAATAAACCTGAGACGGTACGTTAAGTTCTTAATTTCGAACAGTTGCATCATACGCTGTTTCTCAACGACGCAACTGCTTTGTGCGGAACATTTCTGCGGCCATTTTGGGGGAAAAACAAGTCCCATTTGAGTCGGAGTTTACGCAACTCTTTCTCTCTATGGCTCTGGGTGGTGGTAACAAATTGTAATCATATCCCTGTAAACCAGCTGGACAATCATATTACACAATAACTGAAAAACAATCAAGGACCCCAATCGCCAACCTCCAAGTTCCATATAAAATGTCAATACGTAAATTACAATGCCCAAAAAGACTCAAATGGCTAACTGTTACATCTAACCAGCGGCATTACATCTCTATCATCCTCCCACACGGTAGGTGTTCCTCTGAAAGCATCCTTTGTATTTGTCGACCCTCTACAATGTACACAAACACAGTTACAAGTTCAACAAAATTACTAAATCGAAAGGCCTTTAAAGAGAATTCCTTCAAAGAGTGATAAATCATAACCTTCGTGTCATGACTTCAATAGGATTAGTTCCACAAATACCACAACCATTATTTATTTTTACAATTAGTTACACAATACTTGTTAGGTACTTCTTTGTTAACTCCTTACCAGCTTTTGGAACAAGTTATTTTCCAAAACACTAAATATGTCTTTAGTTTTACAGTTCCATTTCTATTCCTAGAAAAAAAAAAACATTTATCCAGTTTCCAACCCCTGTCCTGTACCAGTCGCTGTCCAGTTTCTCCATTGGGACTCAGTAAATTCATTGTATTTACAAACAGGCTACTACTAAGACTCTGCTGGAATGAAAATCTCTTTCATCTCTAATGCAAATGTCGCAATCAGCCCCTGATCCACTCCTAATCGCTTAGTAATCACTTTAATGTTTGATGATTCTGTGATAGAAATATGGATTTAAAAAATCATTTTTTTTACGTTTGTTTTTATCAAACATGCATACACAAAACTAGTATGCAAAATTCCAGAACTAACACCACCTATATAAACCTGTAAGCACTATTCACCTTTAGGGAAGGCCTAACGGTTATGGAATTGCTTATTGGTTAGTTATCACAAAAGGATTACAGCATGTTGCTGAAAATGTGTTCACAGTTACCTGTAAAGATTATGGAGAAAAGAAAAAAACCTACAGCGCATGTGGGTATATGTTATATTCCAAACAGTCACAATTACACTTGGGGGTTTAACACAGCTGAGAGTTCGGCACACCGAAACCCCAAAGGACATTGCTGTGTATACAAAGTCAGAAAGCTCTTCACTGTGCTCACATATTCCTGTTGCCTGGGCAACCCAGTGTCTGAGTTTACAAACTAGGATTTGGAATGTGATGCCTCCCTCTCTGCCATCGGGAAATTACCAGAGGGAGAGAAACACACCACATTTGGGTCAAGTGCCATAACAACTATCCTCTTTCTGTTCAAAGGTACATATACACTGTACATATATCTGGCTCTGGAAAAAACATTCTGACTCTGACTGAATAGTCTAGGCAGTGATAGATTTTGCCCTGGGGCAACTCCAAAGCACTCTCACCTCTTAGTGATGTACTACTGCCAAGAGAAGTCATTTGCATACCCCAGCTTTTTTACTGTCAATGGCTTTAATTAATTTTGGAGATAAAGGTGAGCCACGAGATAAGCCTGACTCAGAACCAATGACATTGTAAGTTTAAGAGTCTGAGATTATAATAGGAAGAGGTGCTTGGGGAGTCTGTGGCATTAGCAACTGTCCTTGTCATCATTCCACAATTACATTCATGCTAGCATAGACCGCATGCTTACGTCATAGCATGTTACAGAGTACACTAGTTGTGCCAAAAGCAAGACCATAACAATACACACGTTCAGAAAAAAAAGAAATACTTTCAGTTAGTAATACGTTCAGATCAGGCGGAACATTATTAAAGCGTTACAGTGTTCCTTACCTCCCATTTCTTATTTTTGAGAAACCTAAATCTCCTGTAGTGCATGACTGTACCTAACTCAGGAAGCAGGAGAGGTACTACTGCAGGAACTTGTCATCTCACATTGGGATTGCTTCAACCCACACGGTCTGCTAGCCCTGCAACTTATTGAGAATGCGGGAGCCTGCCTCGTGTTCAACCTTCCCAAGTTCTCCTATGTCACCATGCTTAATCACTCCCTACACCGACTTCCAGTTGAAGCTCAAACCCACTTCAAGACTATGGGTCCTGCCTACAGAGTTCAAGCCCAACATGCACCGTGAGTTTCATTCACCACCCACCCGGACTCCCGGCTCCAAACAACAGCGGCCTGACCCGGACTTGAACCAACTGCAAAGGTTTTAAATATTTTTCACATCATTGCATTATGTTTTTTTATGTGGTTCTCTCACCTAGTCGTCTGATGGATGCACTAATTCTCTGTTGCTCTGGATAAGTAAGATGTATGTTCAATGCATGGTCAAATTATGAAGCTGTGGTGTAAAGATCAAGTGTGCTTAAAATCTTCACAATGACAATAATGGCATAATCATTAATATAACTGGTTATATAAAAGGCCTGTGTCATGTGTGACCTTGCTTAAGACAGTGGCCTCATGCAAAGCATAATTGACCACAGCTGCCCAAACAGCAGAAATCTTCATGACTTTTACTTTTCACAAGAAAGTCCCTTGCATGTGGCACATGTTGTTAAGTAGGTTCTGTTTTAAATTCATCTTGCCACCTGGCAGTTTCTGCTTCTGGGGAGATTTGTGGCAGGGAGCAGTGCATATTTTTTCTTTTTCCATAAAGTCAAAATTTTGCTTGTCAGAAAAAAACAGAAAGCTAAATATCAAATCAAACATAGGCTATACATCACACACTCTTTTCTTAATAATATATGTATTAATCGGTACGGCTGGAGAACATAGGGATGCCATATTTCCATCAAGGTCATCACTAGGGATGGTGGTGGCAGTAAATCACTAAGCTTCATCTGTTCAAATAGCACACATTTGGCAGTATATACCATTTCAGATTCCAGAGACCAAATAACCAGTTAAAGATAAGGTAATGAAAGTGCCAGAAAACAAATTAGTTTCAATAAGGACATTTGCATTTGGGCTTACTTTGTAACATGGCGTACATCTACTTCGAAGAGGAGCACTTACTCTCTCTGCGTCGGTCTCTAAATCCCCTTGTTCTCCTTGTCAATCAAAAGTTATTTCTGCATGTGCGGGCATGAGATCTATTCAGGAATCAACAGGAATAGTACCATGTGTCCAACCAAATGCTTAAATCAATTACAGAACTTTTAAAAAGACAATGCTCAGGAATGATATACATTCCAGCAATTAACTACTGCACAGTGGAATAAGTAGTCTGTATTATGTGGGTCCTGACAGAGCTAGTTATATAATTAGCCTAAGTGGTCTTTACTAGTTATTCCATAAATTCCAGCTACAAACACACCTGGCTAATTACCTAGATAATTAGTGGGGGAAATTTGCTTCAATTTCATGGTGTTTCCTGTTCTTCTCTGTTCACTAACATTTGTCAATTCACCTTCTAGTCAGATAATTATTTGAGTTACTAGTCACATCAGATTTTTAGCTGTAATGAGAACCGTCTGTTTTAATTTTTGCAGAATTCTTGAAGACACATTCTAGGATGTGGCCACTGGTTGTAATAGTGGTGCTGTCAAGCTGAAAGCAGAAATTAGAAAGACAAAGAATGCATCTTTGAAATGGGGATCAGTGGTTAAAGTGAAAGAGTTTAACAAATGCAGATGAACTTGTGGCCAGCTGTTATGTGCATGACCATGCAAACTGCATAAAACATAGCTAGCAACTACTAAACATGCAGATCTTACCAGCCAAACCGAGAAAAAAAAAGTAACTAGCAATGCTTTTTACAAATCATGAGATGTTGTATTGTGTAACCTTGTGTATGTTCAGATGCTATTTTACTTAGCTACGATAGTATTTGTCGGGGGCACAGAGTTCTCATACAATTGTGGTATTAATTCATATCTCCAGGCTGGTAAAATACAGAAGCCAAAATGTTTTTCCACGTTGTAGCGGACTGTAACGTACAGGGTAGCACGGTGCCGGTAGGTGGTGGTATTCTGAGGAGCATTTTTATTTTGAAGCTCACCTTAGTCACTTTGGACATTACATGCACCTGTTTGTAATTTGTGTGTGTGTTTATATGTCCTTTGTTTCTGTCACCGGATGTAGCTCATTGTGGATACACTTGTCAGAAGTATTGTCATGTTAGTGTCGTTCACTTTATGTTTGTTTTAGCACCTTTAATTTACATCACCCACACCCATGACACGGACAGTCTGCTGCAAAGATTGACATGTCGTTAGTGTATTTCTGTAAAGTAGAAGCCTTCCAAATCTCGACCACAAAAACTCTATTTCATGATTTCATCAAACAACGAGGTTAATCTCTGATCAGAATCAAATCTGATCTTAGATTTTTGTATGAAGTGTTCCATCACAATGATATAAGGACCCAAAATTTACTATTTTGGTTGATATTTTACAGTTTTTGAAAGAAATATTTCAGATTTTTGAACAATAAACAACTTAGTTGTTTTGAACCCCTGGGGATGTACAAATGTGAAATAACAAAGCCTACCTGTTGGAGAATAATATGTGCTTCTGAATAAAAACAACTACATGTCTCCATTTACGTTTTTAAATTCTCTGCACACATTTTCACAAATATACTCATGGAGTCTTCTCAAACAATGTTATCTATTCATCCTTCTTCTAGTTAAAGGTTTTGAGAATACACAATATAAATTCTGACTGGCGGATTTTGGTCATCCCAAGAAGGCCTTAGACCTTTAAGGGTTGACGCCTAGTTGGCGTTTAAGAGGCAGCAATATAGCACTCAGTCAGCAATTCTGGTGATACCACAGGGCTAGAAAAAGAGAGATGGGCCAGACAAAAAGTACGTATGCACCAAAAGAGGACAAACTTGCAATTATTTTCAAAGCTAGTTTGGCTAACTATAGGTTAGCAAAACTGTAAGTCAAGGGTAAATGAAATTATAGCTTGATATAGCTGGAGAATTTAAAATTTAAACTCTGGAGCAACTTACTGAGTGCATACACTGATGAGCCAAAACATGACCTCTTGCAGATAAAGCGAATACTGTTGATCATCTCCTAACAAGAATGCATGTTAAAAGCGATGTATGTATTGTAAGACTTTACCTAACTATGGGGGGAAATGTTACCTCAAACTGAGAAAGAAAAGAGTATAAAAGCAACAGTGCCTGAGGAGGTATAATAAAATCTGTTAAAAGGTCATAACCATCTATATTGTGTGTACCATGTGATATACAATGAGCATTAAGACCACGTTCACACGCATATGCCTAGGTCATTGGTAGTATGCCTACGTTTACGGACATTCATCTGTGCTGGCTATGCTATTCAAAGGGATTATCCAATCCCAGTGATTTCAGAGTGGGTGGGAGATGTGGTTTAAAACAGAGGAAGATGGATAGGAGGTTGAGGGAGAGAGAAAGGAGAGGTTAACCTAGGTTGGATTAAGTGTAATGCAGAATGGCACTCAACAGGCCACCAAGAGGCAACCCTGTACCATCACATCAGCAGTGCTCAGGTTCTACAGAAAGGGACACGGGTATCTCTTCATTAAAGTGACATAATCAGAACAAGCACAGCATGAGGCACATCTCACCGAGGAGATATCTCCATGGGCCTTTGCGGTCAGCAATTCATCCTACCATCCCTCCGTGTTCCTTCTCCACGTTCGGACTGGTTTAGAGCTCATAGGAGATGATTCTCTACTAGCCTGCTTTTTCATGGTTCGGGAAGTTCTCCTTAGTTCATGTGAAGGGAAATCACTAAAGCAAATAATGACATTGTAGACCATCTTGTGCTTCAAACTTTATGGCAGGGGAAGGATGTTTTCTGTTCCAGCATGAAAATGGTCTCTTGCTCAAAGTCCATACCAAAAGACTTTGTCACAAACTGTGTTAAAGTACTTTAAAGGCCTGCACAATGTCCTGACCCCAATGCTACTGAACACCTTTGTAATGAATTGGTACGCAGACAGCAAGCCAGGCCTAATCACCCAATATCTGTACCAAACCTCACTAATGCTGTGTGGCTGAATTGAAGCAAATCCCCACAGCAATGTTCCAACATTTAGTGTCAAGCCTTTCTAGAAGATTGGAGCCTGTTAAAGCAACCCATTATTTATGCCCATGCTTACAGAAAATGTTTGATGAGCAGGTGTCCTCTTTTTTTCAGGACCCATACCAATTACTATTAATCAAATAGACTGATATATATTTCCAGTAAAAAACATTTGAAAGCCTTTGTGTGTCACTCGGTTTTGGATGTTTTAACATGTGTAACAGGGAACCTGTCATTCCAGGCAGCTTAATTATTGGTGAAGTAGTTCTGCTATTGTTTCATGCTTACGAAATATGACCAGCCATGGTTAAGTGACGTACTAAGAACTAACACAAGTTATTTTCCTTGCCAACTGGCTACATTAACTCCCAGTCAATAGATAAACATGTTAATATTACAGTAGCTATTGCATTCAAATAACATTAGCTAATTAGATATGGGATGCATGGTGAGCCATTTGTGTAGTTGAAAAACACTCAAAAAACACAAAAAAGTATTTAGTCAGCCAACAATTGTGCAAGTTCTCCCACTGAAAAAGATGAGAGAGGCTTGTAATTTTCATCATATGTACACTTAAACTATGACAGACAAAATGAGAAAAGAAAATCCAGAAAATCACATTGTAAGATTTTTTATGAATTGAATTGCAAAATATGGTGGAAAATAAGTATTTGGTCAATAACAAAAGTTTATCTCAATACTTTGTTGTATACCCTTTGTTGGCGATGACAGAGGTCAAACGTTTTCTGTAAGTCTTCACAAGGTTGTCACACACTGTTGCTGGTATTTTGGCCCATTCCTCCTTGCAGATCTCCTCTAGAGCAGTGATGTTTTGGGGCTGTTGCTGGGCAACACTGACTTTCAACTCCCTCCAAAGATTTTCTATGGGGTTGAGATCTGGAGACTGGCTAGGCCACTCCAGGACCCTGAAATGCTTCTTACAAAGAAACTCCTTCGTTGCCCGGGCGGTGTGTTTTGGATCATTGTCATGCTGAAAGACCCAGTCATATTTCATCTTCAATGCACTAGTTGATGGAAGGAGGTTTTCACTCAATCTCACGATACATGGCCCCATTCATTCTGCCCTTTACACGAATCAGTCGTCCTGGTCCCTTTGCAGAAAAACAGCCCCCAAGCATGTTTTTCCACCCCCATGCTTCACAGTAGGTATGGTGTTCTTTGGATGCAACTCAGCATTCTTTGTCCTTCTTTGTCCTCCAAACACGAGTTGAGTTTTTACCAAAAAGTTCTATTTTGGTTTCATCTGACCATATGACATTCTCCCAGTCTTCTTCTGGATCATCCAAATGATCTCTAGCGAACTTCAGACGGGCCTGGACATGTACTGGCTTCAGCAGGGGGACACGTCTGGCACTGCAGGATTTGAGTCCCTGGCGGCGTAGTGTGTTACTGATGGTAGGCTTTGTTACTTTGGTCCCAGCTCTCTTCAGGTCATTGACCAGGTCGTGCCATGTAGTTCTGGGCCGATACCTCACCTTCCTCATGCCCCACGTGGTGAGATCTTGCATGGAGCCCCAGACCGAGGGTGACCGAGGCGTCATCTTGAACTTCCATTTTCTAATAATTGCGCCAACAGTTGTTGCCTTCTCACCAAGCTGCTTGCCTATTGTCCTGTTGCCCATACCAGCCTTTTACAGGTCTACCATTTTATCCCTGATGTCCTTACACAGCTCTCTGGTCTTGGCCATTGTGGAGAGGTTGGAGTCAGGTCCAGTTAATACAGGTAATGAGTGGAGAACAGGAGGGCTGTCTGTGAGAGCCGGAATTCTTACTGGTTGGTAGGTGATCAAATACTTATGTAATTCAATAAAATGTAAATTAATTCCTCAAAAATCATACAATGTGATTTTCTGGTTTTTGTTTTTATATTCCGTCTCTCACAGTTGAAGTGTCACCTATGATAAAAAAGTACAGACCTCTACATGCTTTTTAAGTAGGAAAACCTGCACAATCAGCAGTGTATCAAATACTTGTTCTCCACACTGTATATATATATATATACATATATATATTAGTAGACACACATTGCTTTCAATTTTCCTGGAATCTTTCCTGTCTGTTCCGGATTTAGATGTAGATGAAACATTCCTGAGAATCACAACTGAATTTTGAGATGTTACACAGATTAGGAAAGTTATACTTTGAAAACCATTCTAGTGATACAACAGCAAAAAGGTATCTTGTTCATGTGTGGTATAAGGACCAATTTATCATGGCTAAGGGCTAGTCTAAGATACAACTCAACCAGGAGTATTCCCCAGTGGTAATCAAACCCAGAACCTCGACATTGCTAGCTTCTTGCAGTAAAAACGGACTCTCATTCTGTGTAATTTTCAAAGGAATGTTTCCAACAAACGCCAAAATGAAATTGATTTATTACACTATGAGGTATAAAAGAAACATAGTAAGTTTATTAAAAAAGTATGAAAGCAATCAACACTTTGGTTTTGTTCCACATACCAATGCTTTACTGGGTAAATAAGGCAGCATTTATTTTAATTTTGGTGAAATATCCTTGGAATATTTTGTGCATTTAATCAGGGTTATATACTGTAAGGTCCAGAAATATTTTGCAATGCATGTGTGTTTTTATTCCAGAACAGGATTTCAAGTAATTACACATTTTCTATAACAAAAGTAAGAAAGATTAGCCACTTACCTAATAATAGTATGGCTCTGGAAATAAAAGTTTACTGCACCTTTTCTTTTTTTTCCCAGGGAAAATGTTGAGTGAGGAACAGAAGGGTCCGTTTGCAGTGGTCTCTTAAATTGAACCCTTCTGTTCCTCACTCAAAATGTTGTTTTTCAACATTTTGGTAAAGAAATGAAAAAGGTGCCGGGCTCTTAATTTTTTCTAGAGCTCCACAACCTATAAATCCTTATCAATGACCTGCCCATAGATTACATTTGGATAACTTATAATGTTATGAGGTTGATGTTGATTGGATTTGTGAAAATGTAGATTTGATCATGATTGTACCCTGAAAATTAGGACGAAGGGGAGAAAAAGAAATGGCTAAATGAAAACTGGTCAAACCCCTAACTCTCACCTCAGTCCAGGACATGTATCCTAAGTAGTGTTTGATAGTGGCACACAGCAGTATCAAGGACAAATAGCCCATTGCTGGGCTATTTATCCACTTAATTTTGTACAGATGGGGTATATAGTGAAAATCAAAAGTCAACACAAACCTTATTGACAATGTAGCATTTGTTGATGTAAAGGCTGAAATGAAGACAAATTGTCCGTCATTTTGCACCTTGAATAATAGACACCAATATTTAGGTGAATATGTATAATTTCTAAGCAAAAGTGAATATTTTATAATTGGGCTTAAATTGTGTTCCAATTGTCACGCCGGCGCGCGATGCCGCCCTCTGTCGGCCATGGACGGCATCGCCGGAGTTCTACCTTCCCGAGGGATGTGAACGAGGCCTGAGCGCACCTGTCCGCCATCAGGGTCATCAGGAGCCCTATTTAAAGACACACCAGACACTTGGCACTGTTGATGATTGTTAAGCGTTACACTATTGTGAACAGCTGAGAGTATAGTGTGTTTTATGTGTCAAGAGTCTAAGTTGTGCATTTTTGGCATTTCCTTTATTATGTTTTTGCCAAGCGCATACTTGTTTTGACCTAAAGAGTCATCTATCATTTATAGTTATTTTGTGCCATCTAATTTCATGATTATAGCAAATAAAATGTTTCTACAAAAGGAAACACCTTCACTCCTGAGCCTGTTTCCTCCCCAACCCCGAAAGTGTAACACCGATGAGGGCTGTCAAAGTTGAATAAAGTTAAATGCTTCACATCGTGAAAGAAGTCTGTCTGGCTGACAAGCTTAGCAGGCCCTCCACTGGAGCAAGCTAGAGAACCGCAAATGAAAAGTGCACCAAATTGCGACTTGGATCATTAAACATTCTTACATTTCCAGGTGAACTTCCTAACAAATGGGCTGAAAGGGAATGTATGTCCTTGGTATTCATATTCCAACATATTGAGTTTCTTGTTTCTTGCAACTTGACTGACAGGATAATTTCCAAGGCGGACCGTGTATTTAAACCTTAGACCGGAATGCATCTAACTATTTATGGCAAGGTTACTCTAGTCAACTCACTCGTATTATCCCAGACCACACATTAATTCATGGCACTCCCTACACCAGGAGAGTCTGTTTTTTACACCAGGAAAGTCTTATTATATTTGATTTTACCTGGAATGATAAGCCAGAATTTTTTTTAAACAAACGTATATGCAATATGTGGGGCCAAATTAATGAATTAGTCAGTGACTTACAGCTTCATACCAAAACTATATTTGAATTCAAACTGGTTAAGATTAACAAGACAGGACCATCCAGTGTTTAAAGACGGGCTCTTTGCTGTACTGCAGATTAGGGTGCCATTTGTAAATGACTAGCAATGATACATTACTTGAAACATCCGCCTTTAAGAATGCATTTATACAAAGCTGGTTACAAATCACATATATATTACATTGAAATGAACACATTTTCTTTGAAGATAAAAACAAGAAGAGTATCTTGTTTCACAAAGCTATAATGAACAAAGTTGGGGAACTCATGAGCTACTCTACAAGCATATGGAAAAACATGCTCACTTCAAAGGTATAATCAACTCCTTGCAGCCATACCAGACAAATGGGGAAAGAAAATGAAAACTTTAGAAAGCAATGAATCTCCTGGTGGCCCATCTATTAAAGATCATGCATGGTTAATCCGTACTAACATAAACCGTAAAATGTTTCTCTTCCATCTTCCTACAAAAAGTCTGACAGCAGCTTCATACAGTATTCAAAACATTTGATCAAATCTTATAAAAGCCTTTAAGTTTGAACTGGTGTAACAAAGTTTGGCCACCATAAAATGCTTCGATTATGGGGAATTGAGCAGTCAGCTGTATGCAGAATGTTGGGGCGAAATAGAAATAGAAATAATATATCATCAATTTAGGCACTGTCCAAAATTCTGGATTCAAGTTCCAGACTGGTTATTGTGTCACCAAGTGACCCTGAAAATTAAGTTGCAGTGAGCCCGGTTGGGTAACCTGAGAGGAAATGCTCAATCAATTAAAGACATGATTCTTCTCCTGGGACTGAAAAATATATTGCTTCTGGTAATGAACATTCCCAAATGCACACATTGTTACAGTGTCACATCTCCTAGGTAAAAATGCAGGGGACGGTGCACTATATAGATATTATTGTGCTTGTCTGTTTGTCTTTTATTCGTTTTTTTGTGTGAGATTGTATAATTTAAGAGTGAGAATATGCATCAGAAAAAGGGGGAGGGGGGTGCAGAAATTATGCTAATAATGACAGTATTCACCGTTGACTTATGATGCTAATAAAGACAGTATTCACCATTGAATTATGATGCTAAAAATTACAGTATTCACCATTGACTTATGATGCTAATAATGACAGTATTCACCATTGACTTATGATGCTAAAAATGACAGTATTCACCATTGACTTATGATGCTAATAATGACAGTATTCACCATTGACTTATGATGCTAATAATGACAGTGTTCACCACTGACTTATGATGGTAGTAATGACAGTATTCACCATTGACTTATGATGCTAATAATGACAGTATTCACCATTGACTTATGGTGCTAATAATGACACTATTTACTATTGATTTATGACACTAATAATGGCATTATTCACCATTGACTGGGTTGACATTAATGACTGATCTACAAAAAAAGGACAAACTAAAATAATGTAAAAGAGTAAAATGGCATTAAAAATAACAAGAACTCCTAGGGGGTTAGAATGAGATATATATTCAACCCCACAGCACGCAGATGGCCAGAGACTAATGGATAGTTACGTGATGTCGAGACTCAATATTTGTAGGCACCCATAGAAATTCTTATGAAGAAAATGTAACTTATGCATTTTTTCCATTTAGATGTTACTTTAATAATTCGATCATAATGTTTAGGAACTTTCGAGCAGTAATCCATGATTTCCTGTCTTACTGGGGTTTTAATATGAGGTAACACAGAGGCCAAACTACTTATTCATACATCAACGTGGGAAAGATAAGAGAACACACAAATGAAATGAGGAAAAAGTGTGTTGAGCTTCAATAGTCCGGGAATGGCAATAAACAAAATAGGTTATCATTTGAAAATGTCAATATCTATTGCAATACTAAAAAAGTTAATTGCAACTGGAACTGTTACAAACTTGCCTAAAAGAGGACCCCAGTTTGTTGCCCTCATTTAGGCTGGTTTATGCTGCTATATTATTGTGCCAGGGGAGTAGGGTCAGTTCTCCAGGAAAAATCTAATTGGCTCTCTAATTCTTCGCTGTATCCCATTCCGATTTAACTTGGGAGGATTTGAGCTCATGGCTTCTCCCTGTTTCATCAAGATATACAACTGTGTGTTGATGAATGAAAGCGTACTTACTATGATTGTTAGATGTTGGTTTTCCACTTATTGTAATTTGCTCTGAATGACACCGTCTGCTAAACTACTAAAATGTCAAATGTGTCGTCAGCATAACAGATAATATTTTACAAGAGGCAGCATATCTCCTAAAAACAATGATGGTCCCAAAACCAAGCCTTGAGGAACACCAAATATACCTTTTGTCAGAGGACATGCCGTCCACACATGCAAACTGATATCTTCCAGATAAATACATTTAAACCAGGCTAAACCAAGTTCAATATGGGATTCCAATCTCTTCTATAGAAGGGAGTGATCAGTAGTGTCAAAGGCAGCACTAGGATCAGGAAGCAACAGGACAGATTCAAAGGAAATCCTTTGTCTGAAGCCATTAGAAGGTCATTTAGCACCTTTACGGGTGCAGTCATAGTGCAGTGGAGGGGTCTGAAACCGGACTGAAGCATGTTATTTGTCTTCAGGCATTTGGTTGTTGGGAATTACATTTTGAGAGGAACGGGAAGTTTGTTATTGGCCTATAATTGTTTTTCCTCCAAAGGATCCTGGGAACCTTTTTATACTCATCTTTACTAGGGGTGCCAATAATTGTGGAGGGCACTGTGAATGTGTTTGTTATGTGATACCCCACTAACCTAGTACACAGCTGTACACATTGTGGACACCCACGCCAAACAGCTGGCAGTTGTTCTGTAAACAACTCTAATGGCCAAACGCCAGCGAGTCACAGCCATTCTCCTCTCAACTTGACTTGCTGGACTCAATTGAGTATACATTCCTTTGATCGCTGGATGCACCTGGATAAACAGCTAGATGAATATTGCATTTTTCACACACAACTGTTTCACCCAATCTCCAATGCTGAAGGTTTTGTTGACACTACAATGCCCCCAATGATCACTTTTAAAGTAGTTTCCAAACCCCAAATATTGGTAGAAGATTGTTTACCATTTGTGCCCCTCAAACTTGGAATGATTAACAGAATGATTTTAGATTGAAGGAGTCTGTGTCCATAGCACATTTTAAAGTTCCTGACTGAACATTTTACATGGAATTCTACTTGCTTTTTAAAAAATGTGTTTTATCAGTTTTAAACAGTTTTTTAATTCATGTTTATTGATCGTTGTTGTAATACAGAGCACTGGTTTTCCATTTTTAAATAAAATAAATACAAACATTGGTTGCGTGTCAGTGACTTACATCAACTCATTGAAATTGCAGGGTTTTTTAGTGATTGATGCGTAACATCAGTAGCGTTCCAGAGAGTATGTAAGAGTGTGGCTTCTCAGAGGTAATTGTCTTGTCATATGTGTTCATTAGCCCAGTATTTAGGAATTAGCGTGAATTCTTAGTCTAGGGTTAAACCTTAACCCCAGGGACCAGAGGCTAAGCTAGCACAGAGCCAGGAAAGGTCAGATAACATAAAGATAACCTAATGAATGACTGGCTAGAAAATTCAATGCAAAAAAACAGTATTGGTATATCACATTCACACAGCATGCTTTTATGTATTTGTTTTTGGTGCATTGGCATGACTTATTAATTTAAACCTACAATTATGGTGAAAAAATTACTATGTTGAGTTACAACTGTAATATCCCTTTCATATGGCTGTATTGCTGGTCTCTGCTGTTAACGCAACCTGTTGATCTGAAGTGTTTGTCACAAATAAAGGCGGGAGATTTGACACAATAAATGGCTTAAGCACTGAACAGGAAATTAACAATTACTATAAAACACAAGGGAAGGAGGAACTAAAATAGGTACGGTGATCCGGAACACAGGTGAGGGAAATAACAACAAACAGGTGTCTATATTTAAATAGGTACGGTGATCAGGAACACAGGTGAGGGTAATAACAACAAACAGGTGTCTGTATTGAAACAGGTACGGTGCTCAGGAACACAGGTTAGGGTAATAACAACAAACAGGTGTCTGTATTGAAATAGGTACGGTGCTCAGGAACACAGGTGAGGGTAATAACAACAAACAGGTGTCTGTATTTAAATAGGTACGTGATCAGGAACACAGGTGAGGCTAATAACAACAAACAGGTGTCTATATTTAAAGAGGTACGGTGATCAGGAACACAGGTGAGGGCAATAACAACAAACAGGTGTCTGTATTGAAATAGCTACGGTGCTCAGGAACACAGGAGAGGGTAATAACAACAAACAGGTGTCTATATTTAAATAGGTATGTGATCAGGAACACAGGTGAGGGTAATAACAACAAACAGGTGTCTGTATTTTAATAGGTACGGTGATCAGGAACACAGGTGAGGGTAACAACAAAAAGCTGTCCGTGTTCCAGATGGGAGAGATGGAATTGTGTCTCACTTGATATAGCTTCTTCGTAAGCTATGTCAATAAACAAATATTATAAACAAACAAATATTCACAAAAAGTCTCTACACATTATTTAATAGGATAGTTTGAAAACCTCCAAATTGCGTTTTTGATTGTCTTGGGTGGCTACACTAGTCCTTAGCAATGAATCCTCAACAGAATATTTGAATGGCACCCTGGATAAAAATTAGTGGCTGGTTGAGATCCTTAGGTAATTCAGTTCTTTGCTTGTTGCACCTGACTGTGTGCAGATGACTGAATCACAGGTAGGTGTCATATCATTTTCCTGTTTCCTACAGCGTACTGTACTTTTCCGTTTCATTATAGGTCATATATGTGAGTGTCATAGAGCAAAACCAAAACCACATCCTTGCTCCAGAAACTACTGAATATATAAACATTTTTAATTATTAGCTTACTTAGCTCCACCGGCAAAGTTTTATAGAATTCATTCGTAACTACAGGGAGAGCGAGATTTTCCACCCGACCCCTTAGCTTAACTTTTGGTTAATTACTTGGCTTGTGGGCGTCTCAATTTATTTGGCTACATCTTAGTGGAAAATGTGTGTCTTAGTGGAAACTGGAGATGACTATCACACTCCCCTGACTTTACCCTATCTAGTGATGTATACTATGTGTTTCTTTCACAAACTGCTCAATATTTGCAGATGTCCGTCTCGTTACGGCACCACACTAACAAAATACATTGGGCTTAATGCTGTACGGTGCCTGGTTCCCTAGATTCTGCTGAACAGTAAAAAAATTAATTGTGTGGGTAGCACAAACATAACAGAATCAGATGACACGTGTCACATCCCCAGCTGGGGGTGTGCCTGCAACGGGTAGGGTCTGGCGTTCGTCATCGCCAGCTTCCTAGCTGCCACCGTTCCATTTCCCCGTTCAACGGCACAGGACCTGAGACACTGTCACCTGTTCATCACGCACCTGCCCCTGGTTACTTTTTCAAATGCTCCAGTGATACACATTGGGATTAAGATCAGGACCCAAAACACATCTGACCACATATGGTCACGCTCATCTTACTTGCTAAGTCCAGCCAATCTTTCAGATAACACGCTTTTTTGAGTATCGGCTTCTTTTTTTGCTACCCTCCTAATCAGGTCACTGTAATGCCAAGCTCTTTATAAGGTTTTACCGGGTCACCAGCTCTTTATAAGGTTTAAAATCACAACCACAGCCCCTTCAAAGTGGTTTTTGGCATCGCTTTCTCCCTGATCAATTCATTGTGTACAGAGATTTCTCTGGATGTTTTACTGATATTTTTATCTTTATTTTCTGTAGGTAATAATTTGCCCAATTATCCTACCAAAACCCAAAGTGTTTTTTGTTCAAAAGATGTAATAGCAACTGTAATGGTTCACAGTTGGAAGACAATGGTAAGTTAATTGTGTCCTGTTTAGACAATGTCTTTCATATGTGTATACTAGAGGCTTCAAGCTCACTCAAATTGCGAGGGTATCTTGTGCACATTGATTGGTCTTGATTTCAGCATTTACCTAAACAAAAGACATGCTTTAAAGGGTGTGTATACTCAATATCCACTGACTCTAATAATATTTATCGGATTTCCACAGGCATATATTTGCCAGAACAATAATAGCCTCAAACCTGAATTCTTAATTGATCATTTTGATATTTTACATACTGCAGCACTGGTTTGTAAAATATTCTGGAATTTTTGTGAGGGAAAAACAGGCTCTTAGCTACATGAATTGTAGCCAAGCAGATTTTTGCTTTGGAACCAGGCTATTTGATTTTCCATGCTCTGGAGTTCAGAGAAGTGACAGTGATATCCCTAGTTGATATTGTAGAAGTATTATTGTTGGTACAGGAAAATCCATCTCTTCTAGGCCTAATCATAGGCTATTGTTTTGAGTGTGTATGGGGTTACGGGAGGTTGAGGGGCAAAACATTTAAGAACAACTGTTAAGGGCTTGTAGCTTTACTCACCCTGTACCATACAATCTCCCGAAGCCTTCCATCAGTCTTGAAGTTGCACTTCAGGGTCACAGTCTCTCCAACAACAACAGGAGGAAGCGGTTCAATAGTTACTGTCAAATATCCTATAGGGCAGAAGATGACATTAAGTAACTTGACTTAATAACAAAATCTTGAGCAGGAATAAATGGTACACATCAAGATTGATTTTGTTAATTATATGGATTACAAAACAGTTAATTCCCCAAAAAAATTATCTCTTTCATACTATCACTAGAATGTGCCTATTTCAATATGACTTCAGTCTGAAAGGTTTATGTGGAACAATGTTGATACATTTGTTCTCATCACCAGACCCATATTGATTTGGGTGAAGTTCTGCCTCCAACCAATATATATTACAGTAATAATGTGGTGACATTTTTACACACTCTGCATTAACGTGATATGACTCCAAGGTCCTGACATATGACACAAACTAGGGTGAACTAATCATTGTTTTACCGAGCCCATTGCGTTCTTGAGCCCATGCAGTGATGTCCATTACGGAATCATATCTGTTTTTAATGCAATGCCATCTGAGGAACGGAAGATCACTGCCATCCAATATTGGTTTTCAGCCTTGTCCCATGTGTACAGAGATTTCTCTGGATGTTTTACTGATATTATGTCAATGATGAGATCCCCAAACTCTTTGCAATTTTACATTGAGAAACGTTATTCTTCAATTGTTGCACTATTTGCTGGCGCAGTTTTTCACAGAGTGGTTAACCCATGGCTATCTTTACTTCCCATACCCATCAAGACTCATTCCTAAATGATTTGCACAACATTGCATTCTGTTTTCAATTCCTTTTTATGCAGCGTCCCAACTGTTTAATAAATGGGGTTGTTAATATGTGTATAAATATATATAACAAATTGTACAATTATCAGCATGTGTGAATGATGCCTTATTGCGGAACAAGAAACCAATTCTTGATTCAACTTAAGACTGTAGGTGGGAATTGCATAGTGAGCAGTTTATCCAAACACCAAGAGCTGTTGAAAAACTCTAAGTTCCATCCTGTGCAAGCAGGTTGGTACGGCTTTGAAAATAATAAAAGTAATACCTTTTTTAATTTTTTATTAATAGATTTTTATTAACACATTTTTTAAGCTCAATTGAAGTGTGGACAGTGATCAGTAAGAGACCAGTTGTGTACATGACATCATCATCGGCATAAAGATGGATACGAGAGTTCCCGGCAGCAATGACAAATTCATTAACTTAATTAAACAGGCAATATGGTGTATAGAGTATGAAACCTTATGGTACACTTTGGAAACTTCTGGACAATCTCTATAAAAAAAAGAACTAGTGCAATCCCCTTGGTACAGCAATAGAAAAGAATGTGAAGTATATTGGATGTTGGGTCATTTGCTACCAGGTTCTATTTGGCTTTATTATTTAGAAGCAATGATATAAAGACATATGGTTTAAAAATACTAAGATTAGAAACTATCCAAATTAGGGAAACATGTAAAAGGAACAGTTTTCTACGATCACCAACAGGCCTCCCATTCTCAACAGCTCCCTCATGTATCCTATACAAATGCAATCATTGTGTTTCATCAGAATGAAATGTAATGCATTTCACCTGCCGGCTTCACATTCACCAGTACTTACGGATATCACCCGCACATTCAGTTGAATGCTTCTTTGGTCACATACTATTCTTGGGATGAATGTCAATCTGTTGTGTTCACGTAATACTATTGATCTGGGCGCCATCTATTCACCAGATAGTTTTGGAAGCCAATAAATATAACATAAAGCAATAACCTCTCTTTACTCCAACTAATTAGTTATGATAATTCAAAGGTTTTACAGAAAAACATATTTTTAATAGCATTCTGAAGGAAAGATTTATGTTGATCAATCCTACTTTTTCTGTGTACCCACACTTGATAAATGAGTTCTGTATTACTGTTAATAGGAATAATGCATAATCCCTATAGTTGAAGAAAGAAAAAGCCTTTCACTTAAAACCTGATACCAATTTATTTGACGACAATCCAATTAGTTTACTAATTTACTAATAATGCTATACATAAGACAATAAGCAAAGGGGGTCTACTTTTTCAATTACAATAATGCTTAAAATGCGGTTTATTTTTTAGAGGTGGGCCATAGTGTTACTGACCTAGTACAACAAATTAAATTACATTAATCATGAAAGGCTCTACATTTAATTTTTTTATTGAATGTAAACCTGCATTGAACACAACTAAAAAAACCTGTAGGCTACATTATTCAAAGCAATTTTTATATAGACCTACATTATGCTCAATCAGCCCTAATAGACCATCCACTACTGAAACTTAAATGCGGTACATCCTCAATGTGTATAGCATTCGTGTGCCAGATGTCGCACATTATTTGCACAACATTTTCACACAGGAGTACAAATATTTGGTCAGTAACCAGAATAATTGAGGGAAAATGGCTCCTCCCTCCATTTGTCTTAAACACACCGTGTCCATGGTGACAATAGGTGTCCATAAAGACTCCTTGAATGTATCATCCACAAAGATACAGTGATACAGCAATATTCTCGGTTTCCTCCTGTATAATATTTTCTGTTGTAACATAAACTTACAACACAGAAAATCAATTAGAGAATGGAAATACCCTCTACAAAGCAAACAAAAGTATTCTGAGCGTCAGCTCCAAGATGAAGTGAGACATACTAAGCAAGATATTAGATTAAATCTACAAGTACAAAGCCCCCTTAACAGCATCAGAGTATAGTGAGGTAGCACCGGCCTTGATAATAAAGCATCATTGAGAGCGCTTGGCTCTTATGAAGGGTTCTATGGGTGGAAGCAGAAGCCAAATTGCAAAATGGGCAATTACCAGACCCAGCACAAGAAACCAAATAGACGTCCCCAATCTGCAGTTAACTCACTCAAAGCCAAAGCTGAAGAAGATGCCATACATGCCAAGAAAGTGAACAAACCGAAATGCGAGGTGGCAAAGTAACCGAGTGGTCCAGAGTGTTTGGCCAGGATGTTGTTACTTCTAATTCTCGAGTCGAAAATATGAAAAACCTTGTTAGAAACAAAACAGTTTACCCTAAAGCTTCCAATTTGTTGCTGTAAATAAGAATATATTCTGAGCATACCTCTTTTTTATCATACATGGTAAATAAATAATAAACTGCTATCCCTCGCAAGTGATAAGACTCCAGAGAGACTTGAAAAGGAAACAATGTCACTACTGAAACAAGTGAAGGAACAAAACAACGGCAAGGTAGTCTCAGACAAAATGTCAGACCTTTGCCTGCAGGAGACAGGAAGTTGTCAAGGAAGAGACCGGAATTGAGGCCTTCATGGCCCGCTGAACTAGGTATGATTATTTTATCAACCATGTTTATTTCATATATATTTATTTGTTTTAATATCATATATTAAAACCAAATGCCTACATTCTGCTGTGTCCTTTATGTATCAAAAGTGTGGAGCTCATAGAAAAGGCTGTGAAAGGCTGTTCTAATAGTTTTGACATGGTGTTTTGGGATGATGCGTTCATGGCTATCTGGCTGTCATCAATTCCTTTTCAAGACTCCAGCCTTTTATGCAGTGGTGTATGGAAAGTCTATAGACCAGATAGTTTTACTGATAATTACGCCCAATACAACATTGCAGGGTGGAATTCCAGACTGTGTCTTATTGAAATGTGCTATGGAATATATATGTACTGGAATGGCTTGTATTATATCTGTATGTCACTCAAAGATAAGTTAAAAACTATATCTGCTGAGCTAATCTTTACTTTCTGAAAAAATCTCCCATCTGTCTCTACAAAGGAGCTCTCTGCAAAAATGCAACGTGTGCCAAATGTTCTATTGCTGCAACATCAGCCATCTCCTATTCAATTTCTAATTATCTTATTCTGTCATAATATTTTACACATGGCAAAACATTTAACAAATGACAAATCTTTATGGAATTTACTCTTAAAATGCAAATATTAACATATGGTCTGAAAGTATTCTGAATCCATATATTATTATTATATTTATGTTATATGAAATACAACTTAATAATATGTATTGCTCTAAAAATGAAGTGAACTTAGCTGCAGTAAATAGCTTGTGGTCATTTAGCAAGATGGTTGAAGTGATTAATTGTAAAACCTTTAGTGACCACAGGGAAACAAAATGGTTGCTTCATAGTGTTTGGCATAATCATGCATACAGTGAAAAAGGCTTAAGGCAGTAGGCAGGTGGGGATTGATTGGGGATTTTTAAAAGAGCAAATTACATGGTCTATGCACTCATGCCGATGAAGTTAATATTTTAAACAGCCCCTGAGAGAAGCAAGAACAAATGCTACAGCAGAGCACTGTGCGACAAAATACAGTACATACATGTATGGACTCAAAGTGAAATATTATAAAAGTATGAGTAAACACAACTATTCTTTTTTTTTTTTTTTATGACTGACACAATTAATTCTGAAAAGTTAATTTAACCGTTACCAAACCCAGAGGCCTTGCATGGATGTAACTAAGTCAAACAAGCGTCAGATCATTCAGACCCACTCAGATGAAGAAATGGCATAAGCTGCCCAATGACATGGTGCCCTGACTGAATGGTCAGACTCAATATATAGTGAGAAGGAGTGAGTGAAAGAGAGGGAGAAAGCGGGAAAAAGAAAAGCAGGGAGAAAGTGCTTACAATGGATTATTTTTGAAGAGGTCTTTTCATTACTCTGTGGGGAAAATGTTTATTTGCAGTCAGAATAGGATCAGATTATTATTCTTGAGACAATTTCACATTTAAATGCAATATAAAGAAGGTTAGCATATTTTATAAAGTGCACAAAACCGGGTGGACTTCTTTTGATTGTCACCCCTCACCACAATGACGGGATATGACAGGACAACTGTACCGGCCCAATGGCAAAGACAACAATGGGCCTTTATGTCCCTGCCTTTCCCACAGCCGTCATATGTATTCTGCTGTATTTGCTGAAGGGGGTCATCTCTAGGATTTTGGACTCTGCAGAATCTGGTAAAATGTAATTATTTTGGAGATAATTATAGTTGTCGAATTTCCTTTTTTTTAAAGGCAACAGTAAATATTAGCTGTACTTCTTAAACGTCCTCATAATTTAAACTGTCAGTGAAGAAATCAGAATTTAGTGTAATGTGGTGGATATCTCTAGTAAGCTCTGACAAGGTCTGTCTATCTCTGTAGAAACACCTCTGGTTTAGCTGGGCTTAAATTCAACAGGGAGGCTTACATTAATGCTAGCACAGCACAATATTGATCCTTCCAGTGCTACATAAGCCCGACATTCTGGGGAAGCTGAGCAGATACATTTATATTGTTGCACACCACCATCTGCACCTACCGTTCCACCACATGAATCAGTTGTTCAGTAGACTGATATTACCATCAGATGTCACAACTGAGTACAGTGAATGCATCATTACTGCTCCGCGGGCACAGGCTTGAGCATAGGTTAGCGTTTCCCTTATTAATATTTGTCTGGCGGAAGATCTGCCCCAAAGGCCCAAATGATGTAATTGGTTGCACCGGGGGTGAGGGTAGCACCTGCATTTCAAACTGGTTGCACGCTCTGAGAGGACAAATGGTTTATTGATTAGTGTTGGTTGACAACGTCAACCTCACCTGTACAGCTTCATCCTAACCTTAACTTTATTTGACATCTCAACGGGAGACATCCAGGTTGGGATAGAAGCAGTGAGGTGCCGATGAGCCACAACGATATGTATGAGCCACAACAATAAGCTGCGGATGGCACACAGTGGCAACTGTTCTGAATAGTTCCCTGGTTGGAGCATGACACTTACTAGGTTGTGGGTTTTATTCCCATTGTGAGAAGGGTAGAAAAGTCACTATGGATAAGAACACTTTTAATGTAAAAAATTAGCAAATCCTTTAAATCCTATATTTATACCCTGTATTCGATAGAAAACCAAAAGTTCCCACTTTGAATTTGAAGCCAGTAACACGTTTTAAAAAAGTTAAGACAGGGGCAACAACAGACTGAAAAGGTTGTGTAATACTAAAAAGAAAACCCTGGTGGAGAAACTCACAACGAATTAGGTTAAGTGGCAACAGGTCAGTAACATGACTGAGTGTAAAAGGAACATCACAATTTTTTTTAATTTCAGAGGTAAAGATGTGGAGGGGTTGACCACTGTTTGAAACTGTGCAGACAAATGTTGCAACAACTTCAAAATAACGTTTCTAAGGAGTTTGGGGATCTCATCATCAACGGTACATAATATTAGTAAAGGAATCTGAAAATCCGAAGAAATCTCGGCAAACATTTTTTTGGGATGGCATTAAAAACGGCTCAGGAACACTTACGAAAACCACAGTCTCTGAACACAGTATGTTGCTACATCCACAAATGCAAGTTAAAACTCTACCATGCAAAGAAGAAACCCAACATAAACAAGATCCAGAACCGCCCCCACCTTCACTGGGCCCAAGCTCATTTAAGATGGACTGAGGTGAAGTGGAAAATCATGGATGCCACGTCCTCCGGGCTCAAGAGCAGTGGGACCACCTGGCTTGTCATCAGCGCACAGTTGAAAACCAGCATCCATGAAGATATGAGGATGCATCAGTGTACATGGCATGGGTGACTTGCACATATGTGAGGGCACCATGAATGCTAAACCATAAAACCATATATACAGGTTTTGGAGCAACAATATGCTGCCATCCAGACAGCATCTTTTTCAGGGAAGGCCTTGTTTATTTTAACAAGACAGTTCCAAACCACATTCTGCAGGTATTACAACATCATGGCTCGGTAATAAGAGTCTGGGTGCTAAACTGGCCTGTCTACAGTCCAGACCTGTCACCCACTGAAAACATTTGGAACATTATAAAAATAAAATACGACAAAGAATACCCTGAACTGTTGAGCAGTTAAAATCCTATAACAAGCAAGAATAGGAAAAATTGTACTTTCTAAACTGGTCTCCTCAGTTCCCAAATGCTGACAGCGTAATGTTAAAAGAAGAAGTGATGCAATACAGTGGTAAACATGCCCCTGTCCCATTATATTTGCAATGGGTTGCTGGCATAAAATGTAAGATTTTTCCAAAGACAATAAAATGTATCAGTTTCAACCATTTGATATGTTGTCTTTGTAATGTATTCAGTAAGATTTGGGGATTTGTATTAGATAAGTTGCACATCATTGCATTCTGTTTATATTTGCATTTTACACAGCTTCCCAACTTCTTTGGAAACAGTGTTGTAGAAAAACAGTATTCTTGTTCCCAGACAAAAATGTGTTGAACGTGTGGTCAAATGATGCCTTCATTAGCCATTAAGAAAGTTGTGAAAAATTCCAACCACAATAACCATTGATTTAATCTACTTAGTCTACCAACCAATCATCTCCCATAATACTATCCCCTTACTGCAGCTAAGCGGTACTTGATGTATTTTAATTATCTAAAATTTAAAATTCTTTAGACTCCCTCCTAACAGTCCTCCTTAAATGCCAATTTCAAAAGGTTGTTGTTTTTGGCTTATTTATCCTGGGGACGAGGTTATAATAATATGAAACAGCTATGGTGCTGGGTAAAATGAACGGCAGCCATCGGCAAAGTTCCTTACTAAATTGTACTACATTGTGTTATGTTTGGTACACCTTGCCATTAAAGGATTTAGCAGTAAATTGGCAGACTATTATTTTTGGGCAACATGAAACACTGTAGAGGCTGCAAAGTGCATGTCTTTATTTGACTCATATTAACTGGATGTAGTGGCAGACAAAGCCTCAGGCTTGTCTTAATCCATCAGGGTTGTTAGAACAACTTCTAGTAAGGGCCACAAACAGCCCTTTCTTTCATTAATAACAGACATTTGCCGAACTGCAATGAGAAAAAAAACCTTTCCCATTGACAGATCGTCCAAAAGTGCCCCACTGTCGTGCTTCATGATTTATGTCTGTTACCAGCCTTTACTTAGAAGTTGTTGCAACTTATTTCACGAGAAAAATTTATTGCAATTCCATATCTATCGACTCTCCTACGCCTTGTCTCCAAAGCCGCATAAACAAAGAGCTGATTTGTAGAGCTGGAATTGGTGTTGTCAGAGCAAGAGCATATTTTGTTGTTTATGTACAGTAGACGTGGTACCATAATAGCACACCAGCAAAATTATGTTTTGTACAAGCTTAATTTATTTTTCCCAGTTGAAGTTTCCCCAATACCTCAATTGTATTTTATTAAACTGGAGTATATGGGCCTCCGTGAACACAGGGAGTCTGTGTAACTTTGAAAGCATGGAGGCAGGGAGAACAGAGGACTTTTAACAAAAAACTAGGCAAGACATAACAAAAACCGAAAGTAAATCACAGGAACAGAGCAACGTTACAAACCAAACATAGACTGGCAAGATACACAAGAGCTGGAGGAACTTAAAGTGGGAAAGTGATCACGAACCCAGATGAGGAGAATAACAAGCATGAGTCATTGCTCCAAATGAGGGAGAGAGTTGTATGCTACTGGCACAGCAAGCCAACTGTACCTGGACGCCCCGGTATGGATGAGTAGTAAGAAACGGTATAATAGGTCCTTACCACTATCTTAATACAGCACTGAAACTAGCAGGATTGTTTGTTTTTGTTCATAAACTTCTTATGGCAAAAAGCAGATTTTTTTGTTTTGGTCAATATATAATATTGCCTCTCTTTCAATTACAAATGACAGCACATTAGTTAGGGCAGCAACAACTAATCAATCGAAATAATAAAAATTGTTGGCAGCACATTTTTTGTTAAAGATGGCGGAGGATACAACGAAGGGAAGTCGCGTATGACCAAAAACTTTAATATTACTGTAATGCATGAGCATTTAAAGAAAACTTGTTTTTGCTCCTTTGACAGAAGATGAATAATACAAATGTGTTTTTTTTATTTACAAATAGTTAATCTTGAATGAATGGCTAAGTTAATTATAAAATTATTAACCAACAGATCTACATGAGCATGTGGATTTTGTTTGTAGTTTACCAGCTCCAGCTAGCTAAACATTCACAACGTTACTGATGAATTAACCTATCAGTGTCATATTAGGTAAGTCCATATTTCTCTAGAAATATAGAACTTAATTTAATTTGTTTTATAACCACTGCTTAGAGTTGTTTTAATGAATGAATTGCAATTGCAAAAGGATATACTTTGACTGAAAGATTTGACTGAACTTCCACCTAGTCATCGTTAGAATGTATAAATTACTCATGCATTAGGACTTGGAGAACATTGCTTCGTGTAAACATTTCCCACAAACCCCCAACAACTTCTTGTATTGCAGGTTCATGAATACAAATGAAATGATTTGCATTACAAAAAATCCATGAAACCTCACAGGAAACCTTAGCAGAGGACCTCCAAACCTTCCACTTGCCTTAAATTACATGGGCAGAATAAATTAACCATTACAGGTGTGTGTCATTTGCGACGGTACAATCTCTAGAAAAAGGCGCACAAGCTCAGAAACTTTCGTTTTGTCCATGCATGCTATTCTTCACTCCTTGAATCAGAGAGTGATTTGCCCCGTTTGGAATAAAACATGACTATCAATGTTCCCGGGGAAGTGTAGCAAGTCATACTAGAGTTCAACCTTAACAATACTCCAGGGAGCAAGTCATTTTTTTCAAAATGGAGGAGGAGAGGGGCAAAAATGAAATAAAAGCAAGAGAGGGAGAGAAAGATTTTCATTGTCTGGCTAACTGTGCTGTTGGTGGACATGCCAGTGCATCTAGGCACACATTGCCACGCAACTTGACTGGCTCCATTTCTCTACTGCCCCATGGAATGGAAATATATTTCCTCTTATCATTCACAATGAGGGTGATAGGGGTTCTTCCTGCCTGTATCCACTGTGGTGGTGTGAGTCTGTGGGATGGGTGTGGATTACAGAGAGCGGCACTGACACTCTCCAAGCTGAAGCGTGTCATCTAGCAGTATATCCCTCTGATTGAAAGAAACATCCGTTCTCAGCATCCTGTTTACACAGCAAGACCGTCTCCACGGGCCCAGATTGTGGTCTTCTTAAATCAAGTGCCACTCCAGGTGTAATTTTCAACGAGCAACCTTTTCTCCAGTGGAAAGTTATTATTATTGTCTTCTTTATTATACAATTATCAACGTTGGTATACATATGGGTAGATACATTATAGTTATTTGTAAATCTTACATAGTGCTTACATTACACCTAACTCTGTATAGCTTTTGGGCAATGAAATTAGCAGTTAATGGCTAAATAGTGTGCTCTTAAACAATAATACTTACTAGACAGTTAATATTAGCAACTTTGGTTTCTAAAACCTGAATACTACTATTTCCTAGTTAACATTAGCAAGGTACACTGATTGTGTACTGGTAGCTACCTAGCCAGGCAACTATCATTAGCTTGCCACCAAGCAAGCTTACAGTAGACTTCATATAAACTAATTTTAACAAGCCATTATTATCTGAAATAATCAATTCCGGATTTGCAGAGGTTTGGTTGCACATGCTGGGAGCACCAACAAGAGTGAGTTGCAATAATCCAGACTTGAGAAGTGCCTGGACATGTACCGGGGCTGTTTCCTAAATTAGGTACTGTTCTACTATAAGAGTACAAGTGTGCAACATTACAGCATTACAACTGGTACAGCATGAACATGCAGGAGAAGGTCAGTGCCTTGATGTTAGCAGAGAACGACGATGTGTTGTTGGAACAGGACGCTGAGGAGTTGTCAACCATGATGAACCTGTCCTGGAGCGGACAGGCCTTCCCGCAAAAGAAGAGCAGCTCAGTCAAGGTTACGCTTATGGCGGTGGGCCAACAGGCATGCAAAGGTGCGTCTAGCTAATTGAGAGAGTCACCAAGAGCGCCTGGCGGACAATAGATGACCACAATGTTAAGCTTGAATGGAAAGGTTGAAAACTGGTAAGTGAGCAAAAGGGGTGAGAGAGAAAATCTATTTTGAAGAAACAAGTAGCCATGTGCCACCCTCGCAGAGACCAAATGCTCTTGGACTATGGGAAAACACAGATGAAGAGAAAGTAGCCAGTTGCAGTGTTATCTTGGGAAATCCATGTTTCTGTAAGGGCCAGGAAATCAAGAGCCTGGAGGCAGCAAAAAGAGATGAATGTGGCCTTGTTGATCAACAGTTCCAAACACTGGTACGGTTGACTACAGTTTTTCTTTATTGAAACAATATTTAGCAGTGAAGAACATTTTGTAAGGTAAACTTGATATGTTCAGAACATTGTTTTCTACTTTATTAGCAATTGAACATCTTGCTTAACATTTGAAAACAATTTTCGTTACTTCATAGTGCATGTGTCCGGTACATGTGTCCGGTACATTTCATGTCCTGGAAGAAATAATACTTACGTTCCCAGTGGGAAAATGTTCGTAACGAAGCCCTGCCTATGGCGATGAAATCAAGACTTGGTACATTTGTCATCAATTTTTGTATCATTTTTGACATGGTAAACAGATCCCCACTTTAATATACGGCAAATGCAGTGCTTGTAAAGGCAAACAAATAGCTAGGCCACGGGCCTGTCCCGTGTGCATGTCTCCCAGTAACAGAGACAGAGACTCACTGAAAGATCAATCATTGTGCATTCAATCTGAAGACCCCGGCATTACTACAGGTCATGTGCAATGGAAGGATACGAGGGAGGACACGGGGGCCGTGTAGAGAAATGGCCATTCTGAATGTCAAACGGAGAGATTTGAGGAACGCGTGCTGCATACAGGAACATAAATTGCACAGTCTATCTATCAAAGTGGAATTGCTGCCATTACAAGGAGGCTATTTCATGGGGGGGGTCTTTCATGCCTCACTCCAGATAAAACACTGCACTTGTCACAACCAAATACCACAGACAAACCACAGCACCAATGAGGATGAAAACAATTTCCTTTGCGGTTTGTCTTGATGTGTCCAAAGAAAAGAAAAAAAAAACATGTTAGGAGACTGGCCTCAATTAAGAGATCAAAATGCCTGTCGAGTATGCCTGATTGAGCCCTGGCGGGTTGCGGCGCTAGTGCTCATCTCCCTTGTGCTGTGTAATGCATTTCTATTAATTCACTTGGCCTCCAAAAACAAGATTCCCTGGAGCTGTATCCTTGTCTGTTTGCTTACAGCCCAGCATGTGTACTTCGCATGCATAGTAAAGCAATGCAACAAGACGCCCCTCTCAACATTTTCATTTGGACAGAAAAGGAGTTGTGCCTGAGTAATGACGGACTGGAGCACATAATCTCCAATCGACGCCTACACATGACACAGCTTAGCGGGGACTGGGATCAATTTACTAAATGAGTGAGCGAATTCATAGTTCGCATTGTTGTGTTTCTCAAGTGCAAAAATAATCTGACATACTGGATGGGTACAGTGTAGGCATGATAACAAATTTAACAAAGCATCTGATTAAGAGAAAACAACCTGAATGAGGACATATACAGAAGGACTGCTAACATTGATTTTCAGGGCTGTTGAAACCGCAACACTTTAGTTGCATCTAAATATGTTATACAGAGTTGGGCCAAACCTGTCGGAAATGGCCACAGAGTGTATAGACATTTGTTCCAGGTCAAGCCTAACAAAACTCTTTCCAACTAATCAGCTAAACAGTGAATCCACACCCGTATGGGAGTTATAATAGTGAATGTACATCCCTATGGGAGTTATAATTAGAACCATATAATATCGATTGTGAATTCACACCCCAATGGGAGTTGTAATCCCAAACCTAAATCCTAATGGCCATTAAATACAATATATTTTACTAACTTCTCTTTGTGTTGCGACTTATAACAGGCCCAAGCCGAATACAGATGCAGCACCTGAGACAATCTTTCATTTGTTTGAGGGAGAAAGTGATGCAGTCGTGATGGAAGGTTCTGGTTTTGATCCGCCTGCCTTCACCCGGGTACAGGACCGTGGACCTCCTGGCACCTGCTGGCCACCACGCCCCTTTACCAATCTGTCCCAAGGCAGAGGGGGGTAATCCAGGGGTTGGATATTACATCAAAGGGCCCCGAAAGGAGAGTAGGGGTTTGTTCATCACTCAAGTGCCAGGCAAACTGGTGAGGGGGATGAAAATGAAACATGCATGCCGATTTATCGGCACTGCGGCGAGGATTAAAAGACTGCCAGCCTCCCGCCTGTGTTGCCAACCTGCTGCCTGCATGCTTTGTTTCAGAAGCTTTTAAACCCCCTCTGTCTCTCAAGATGTGCTTTATCACTTCAATAGAAGGATGCCTTCTTCTCACCCACATTGCAGGAAAATGATTGCTTGGCAGAGCCGTGATAGAACGCTTTGCTCATTGATACAAATCTCCTTTATCAAGGTGGAGAAGCGTCGTGGTGAGGAGAGGAAATAGTTTTTTCCCCCGATTTTTTTTATGTAGCACAACCTCTGCCTTCATATGAAGGAGAAAGGAGCAAACCCAAACCCAATTACAGGGTTTGTTTTGATACAAACAGAGGCTTACATGCATACTGATAGATCATAACCCCACAAAATCTTATTCAATTTGGCGTCAAAAAACCACGGGGAAGTCAGTGACAAGCAGACCTGTATTAAAAACTACCCGAAGAGGAGACAGCTGTCTCTGCCCACGTTCTTATGTGATCTCTGCTTAGGGAGCAGGCTGGTATTTCCAAAGCTCCATCTGAAAACAAATTAAAGAGGATTAGGGCCACTGCAGCTCCTCTGCACTCTGTTCTAGGAAATAGAAGGTCCTGCCTGTTGGCCAAAAGCGTGACCTTCACATGAAGTTCCTGGTTTCAGTAACAACGGTGAAGCAGAAGATACTAAAGTACGTGGACAAGGTACAAGGTAACAATTAAAACACCTTATCAATCTGGGATTTTTTCTTGTATTTCTTCTTAATTTTTACTAATTTGAAAAAAAATGACACTTACAAAATAAAGAACCGATAATAAATGATGAAATTGTCAGTGAAATTGTCCAGTTGGTATGCGTTGGCTGTGGATCCTACCCTAAATATATATCTTTCTTAGACACAACCTTATTTTGTTACGAATATGTTTGATACCCAGTGCTATCATAAATGAGCAACTACACAATATTGTAGTAAGAAAGGGTACACACATAGACTAAGAAATTCCCCAATGTCCTGTTATTCTGACAGACATCAATATAACCATGGCATAGCCACTGATTAGACAAACACCCCTGTGATCCTCTTTCAACACATTTCCCCCTGTGGATACATTTATACCGAACATTTTTCAGCCTTCATTACCTACGGTGTCACACATCATTTGGTTGTCATTTCACCTGCATGTCATTTCACCTGCATGTACTATATATATATATATATATATATATATATAGTCATATATATATATATATATATATATATATATATATATTGTCTGTCTCTATCTACTTGCTACCTTTTACAGGACCAGAAATACGGAGAACCAACCAACAGTAGCAGAGGATAGTAGTCTAATTGGACAAGGGATTAAAGTTCATGGTTTTCTAATCTGACAACGGTTAGTTAGAAGAGATCACAATCGCTGAATTATATTACTAACCAACTTCAATAGTAGATAGAGGGGGAATCTTACTAACTGACGGTTTTCATTTTTGCTTTCCTGAGAGCACTCAAGGCTGAATTGGTGGAACTTGTTGTACTATGTCAGACCAATTTTCCTAATCTTACTAACCTCAATTACCTCTCTCTTTCTTTGCTATAGTCTAGTGCTTTTGCAGCTCTTTTGTATTTTTTAAAGCAGCAGGTTCACAAGCTTACCATTAAAATAGAGCAGTGGCATGCAGAGGAGGAGAAGAGGAGGGCAAATGGGAAGCATTGGTATTCACAGAAGTGTCTCCATGTTGGACCTCCTTCAGCACTTGGCCACAGCCCTGACTGCAGCTCTGACACACGAACATCTTTCTTCGCACTGTTAGTAAAAGAGCCACTGTGTTAATTGGGCTAAACTGTGCTAGAGAGGGGTGGGGAAATTAATGCACAGCCCTAATCCCATCTGTCAGGTTTATGAGATCAAAGAAGATTTTTGTATTTTATTCCCGTATACAGGCATTGGAGGCACTAGTCTGGGGCAAGATGTGTGAACCCTTCCCCAGTTAGCTCCCTCTCATGTTTTTACACATTGCTGAATAAATAGTTTTTAACAGACAAGTCAGTCAATTCCATAACTATTCCTGGGTATGATCTCACGATGAGTCATGGCGTTATGGTCATGACCTTGACCTGTCTGTCACAGCTGTCATAGACAGCTAGGCCCTGTCTTCCATGATCAGTGCACCCTTAAACATTCATACACACATTCATAATCCAGTAAAGGTGGCATTATCATTGAAGTCTGGATACTCTCACTATCAAACACACCGTCTGTCTACTACAGTTTTTATTCTCGGCACAGTGCAACCTCTTGCATGTCAAGAGTATTTGTTGCAGTATTTTTAAATTAGTCTGTAAAACTGGTTAAACCTTATTTTATCTATTTCATTCTTTTTAATCATTCTTTCAAACGTGCATGATGGTTAAGGCCTATGAGTCACAACTTCTCAAGCAAGGTTGTGACTTAAGAGTCATCCCAATTGATAAATGTAGTGGTTCAGAAGTACTGTATATAACCCCTTTGACAATTTAGAGCCATTGTACTGTAGGTACTTTCAAAAGGAAAGTAAAATCTGCCCTATAGAAATTTGTTACAAGTATTTTTGTTACACATGTACTGCCATATGGAATCAGCGACCTCGTTCTCGCAATTCAATGCAAATGAAACAAGTCACCTGACCACTGGACTAGTGGCTATGGAACCTTGGCAGATGGTGTTACATTACGAGGTGTTACGTTTTCAAATTATGTTAGGTAGATAACATATTAGCATAGAGCACATAAAGTTGCCATCATTCACAACTTGCTATCATTAACAACACCTAAACAATGCACAGCCGCAGGCAAGTATTTTGCTTCTGATTAACCGTGAATATTGAATTCAGGTCTGCACTGAATGTTTAAGTTCTCCCAAGAGAAGCTGCTATGACCAATGGACAAAAGTGACATTCCTTGCTGTTAGAACTGAATGTTTTTAGACCCCTTGTGTTATAGACTTTTCATTTGGATCAATATTTTTATGATATCAATCCACACACAAAACAATGTATTAAAAATAAAAAGACTTCAGTATATCCCACATAACTATTTTGACCCTTTTATGAAGGGGTTGACTACTATTGACCACTAAACATTCAAGTGTGCATAGATTGCATAGATTGATCCAGGCATTACATTTTCATCAGCCAGTTTGACGTTAACCAATTAATTAGCTAACGATGCTGATGGAAAATAGCATGAGCAATAAAGAGAGAAAAATACAACAATATATGGGAGGGTTATGTACAAAGCAATTGAAAGTGATTAAAATAAAGAGAATTGGAGAGAGAAAAAACGAGTTATGGTACAGAGAGACCAAGAGAGATCGAGAGGGTAAGATCATGGGAGGTTTAGAGAAGGAGAGAATGAGACATGTTCCCAAAAATCTTACAGTCATTTTAGTGTGTAGAGTCCCAAGTTGTAAACCCAATAGAGCATTTTTTGTTAAGATGGGATGGGCTGTTTACAGCATGAATGTACTTATGTCTAATCTGCAGCCTGTGCGTGATGCCATCCCTGTGGAACGTTTCCAAGACTGTTTAGAAACCATGCGATTAAGCATTCAGGCGGTTCTGCAAGCAAGAAGGGGGTCTAACCTGGGAGTAGATGGATGAGTCTGGTGGACGGGTGTTTTCATGAAAGAAGTGAGCAAGTTGTAGCAATATGTTGACAATAATAATTGTTTAGTAAACCTGTAGTGCAGTTTAGAGTAAGACCCATGTATTTTATTTATTTATCTTTGATTGTCTGATTCTGTAAAATTTTACAGCCTTACCATGTAGGACGCACACCATTGCACATGACTAAAGAACTGAATAATCTGCCATTGCATTGCTCATATAAAGAGTCACAGTTTACAAACCACTGCCTTTGATGTTTAATGAAAATTATAACATTGCTCGATTTTTTTTTAAAGGAATGTTTAGCTACATTAGGTTGCTGCCAATGTTGTGTTTAATAAAATACAATTATTTATATATTTATTAATATATATATACATTGATCACCAGTGACATTATGACCACCTGCCTAATGCTGGTTCCCCGTGGAGGCATGGACTCCACTAGGCCTCTGAAGGGCCGCTGTGGTATCTGGCAGCAGATCCGTTAAGTCCTGTAAGTTGCAAGGTGGGGCCTCTGTGGATCACACTTGTTTGTCCAGCACATCCCACAGATGCTCGACTGGATTCAGTTGGATTGAGTGTTCCGCAAACCATTCCTGAACCATTTTTGCTTTTGTGGCAGGGTGTATTATCCTCCTAAAAAAGGGCCAGTGCCATCAGGCAATGCCGTTAACATGAAAGGGCGTACGTGGTCTGCAACAAAGCTTACGTAGATAGTTGACATGTCGACGTAACATCCACGTGAATGGCAGGACCCCAGTTTCCCAGCAGGACCTTCTTCCATTGCTTCCTGGTCCAGTACTAATGCTCGCGTGCGCTTTGGGCAGTGGACAGGGGTCAGCATGGGCACCCTGACTGGTCTGTGGCAACACAGCCCCATACGCAACAAACTACCATGCACTGTGTGTTCTGACACCTTTCTATCAGAACCTGCATTAACCTTTTCCGCAATTTGAGCTACAAAAGCCCGTGTGTTGGATCGGAGCACACGGGCCAGCCTTTGCTCCACACAGGCACTAATGAGCCTTGGCTGCTCATGACACTGTTGCCGCTTCATTGCTTCACCGCTTCACCACATTTGAAAGGTACTAACCACTGCAGATTGGAAACAGCCCACGAGAGCTGCGGTTCTGGAGATGCTCAGACCCAGTCGTGTAGCCATCACAATTCGTCCCTTGTCAAGGTCGTTTAGATCCTGACGCTTGCCCATTTCTTCTGCGTCTAACACATCAAATTTAAGGACAAAATGTTCACTTGCTGCCTAATATTTCCCACTCATTGAGTGTTATTCACTTCACCTGTTAGTGTTCATATTGTTATGGTATATTAAAGTATTATCCATGTAAGACCAAACCAAACTATCTCGCTGCACACAATAAGTTGTCTTGCAGAGGCAAATGGGTAATCGATGGAAATCATTGTTGTCACTGCATGTCGCTGAAGAAAGAGCACAGGTGATGCACATTTCTCTCTGCTTCCTGCTGAAAAAAGCGGCCTAAATTAAGAATAAAGGACGCATACTTGTTGTAGCTCCTCCATTAGGTCAGCCATCCCAGAGCGGCCTTGGACTAGTGTCAGGAAGTCTGGAGCAATCAGGTGTGAACATCTGTGCTCAGCAAGACCTTCCAGGCTCCATATTGATGCCGCTCTAGGGGCCCAGATGGCAGTCATGAGGTTAAAAACGGTGGGTGAGACCAGTAAATGCCCTGCAGGAAAAGGGATTGAGTTATGAGTGACCAAAACCGTTTATACTAAACACTAACACAAAGATACTGATTTAAAGTAGTAATGCTATAAGCGTTTTTTAAGATCTAGCATGCCTACCACTTATTTTACTAACTAGGTATGTGCATTGGCCATTCATTTATTATCCATTTAGTATTTGTAATTATTCGAATAGTATTCCGTTACCAGAAATACATGTTTTTTTTTAAACTACCAATACAACTAGGGCGCTACAATATAATATGTGAAGCTGTTGTTCTAATCGGCCCGGTGAGAAAAGAGTCGTACACTCCAAAATTTGGATAACGATCTAGATACGCTAGTTAGCTCAGCTAGCCAGCCATCAGCTATTGGCTTAGCTTACCGTTTTCTGCCCTACCAACCACCTTTAGATTCCACAGCCAACTTTGAGACATGTTGTAGCCAATGCATTTTTATAGGAAACAATCAAGTATCAAATATGTCCATAATGGGCAGATTCTACAGAGAATGCCTTTTGGCATTTCACGTCCCCTCAGCTATTTTTTTAAAACAACTTCCTCAATATTTTGCAAAGAATGGATGCTAAATTCCTTGTCACTTAAATCCTGCTGGGCTGACTGTTTCATTTTCCTCTCTTGACTCATACCTACTTTTGCTTGTACCATGAATTTTTCTCACCGTTAGCATAACGATCATGTAAAGGTTAATAAAAACTGTTAAACTCACAATTGTAATGGTTGAAATTCTGTCTGTGGAATTTAAATATCACATATTGCATCTGTTAGAATGCATTTCTTAGTCAGGAATTTCATACCATGTAGCACAGGGGAGGAGCATCTATATCAGCCAATGACCGGAAGGACTGATGCTATAAACATTAGCACAGATGCATAAGATGATGACACTGCGTTGCCTGTTTTGCCTGTCAGTCACTCATTGACTTTGTAAGGTTAATGCTGTGTATACATGTGACCCTCGCATGAACCGAGGGATTTTTCCTGCATGGGTGAAGGAGAAAATGACAAAGAGATTGCTTGAGATGGTTAGGGGAGTGGAGGTAGGAAGGGAAGG
>JACXGK010000386.1:41991-58554 GCA_016801125.1 Novumbra hubbsi
TCCCCCCCCCCCCCCCCCCCCCCATGGCCAGCATCCCTTTTGCCTGTTTGTTGGCGCATAAGTACACTTCTAATGGGCAGGAAAACACCCCTGTGATTGTGAGGAGGATGAGTGAATTTTAAGAGTGTCTTCACACTATCTGATGCTTTAGAACTTCCTGATAATTCCAGAAGGACCCTTGATGCAGATCCTTCAGTGCCAAAGGCCCCCAAGAGTCAGTAATTTCTTGATTTAAATAATTACTTGCAAAAGTATTACCATATAAACTTATTCAGACGGAACCTCTTAATAATGTTGGTAAAGAAAAGGTAATAAAGCTATTGAGTGCATAGTGGATAATATGTTTTCAGCTGGGCAGGGGGTTTGAATGAAAAACAATTACTAAACCTTAATGAATCAACATTGTTTTCTATACCATTTCCAAAAACAAATATTGATGTGATTAATGTGGGAAAATGATTTGAATTGCCAGTCATCATCCTTAGGGATGGGTTTTTTCAGCATATGTTACCTATATTGAAGTAAATTTACAATTATTTTCAGCTGTTTTGACAGCGCAACAAAAATAAATTGTAAGTAGATGTTGAATGTCTGCTCCACACAGGGCTTTCAGAGCTGGTCTGGTGAGCAAAACGTTTACATTTAAATGGACAAATGGATGTAATGAGGGGATGATGGATTGTTGAAACACAGCTCAGAAAGGCATCAGGCGAAGTAGCATCTGCCCCACTGTTTGCAAAGCAGTCAGTTGGAAATGTTGCCATACATTATTGGCCATTCAGAATGCATTGAAAATAAATTATTATCCAAATACAATAAAAAAATTGACAGTCCCATTGAAGGTGGTCCACATCAAAAAAGGTCTGTAGTAAATAAATTGATGCCTGAAGGTGTCCCACGTCATGTGAAAAGCATTTTTGTTCTTGGTCCCACATATTTCCAGCAATGTCCTACATTTTGACTGGATTTTGTTTTCAAAAGTCAAACCAATGCAGGACAGGCACTTTTCAAAAAATTGTCTTTTATAAAATGGCAGTGAAGAAAGCAAGGCGGTCGTCATTGCGGGCCTGTGTTTGATATCCATCACACTGCGCCTACGCTACCCCTAACAGGGAAAATTGTGAGTCCCCCCAAAGTCACAACCCATGCAGATCACTGCCAACTTAGGCAGAATACAATGCAAACTACCACCAAAAAAAAAACTGCAGCAGCCACAAAGACTGCGAAACTCTTTATGACTGGGTGAAACCTATTATAATTTGCTAAATTGGCCACAGTCATTTTTCTCTTTTACATGGGGCAGAATAAGAGATTACATGTACATGTGTGGCTGAACAAGAGATGTGCCTGATCTATGGATGCATTCCTACTGAAGCCCAAAGATGATTGCCAGATGGTAAGGTTACAGCAGCTGAAATAACTAGCGTTTACCACACTGAGCAGCACTCCCAATCATACAGGTCAGCAGACTGGTTGCAAGATAGCACCGCTCACCGGTCATTTTCCCAGACTCTTAGATTGAAATAAAAAAAATTAATGTGGTCGGTACAAAAGCAGGATCCATAGTTTCATTCAGTGTCTATGAGAAGGAGCACTGGTCTTTCAACAGTTATTGGCATAGAAAAAGGGAATGCAGAATATCGCGTAAGATCATAAGAACTGTGAAACTTTAGCTTCCTTTAATGCTTACTATAGTTATAGCATAGGGGTTGGGAAAGTTGCCTTAAAAAATGTAATATATTTGTTAAGTTCTTCACCTGCGAAAGGCCTAACACCTAACCTCCATAGTCTTTTGTGTGCTACTAAATCAACCAGAGAAAGATATTATGAGCCAAGAGGAAAACTAGAAATGTATATGTTCTCTAAGCATTGGTAACGTGTCACACATTGTCCAACACAAACACACACTTTGTCCCACATTTGGTTTGTTAGAATCTGGTCACTCAACGAAGTCAATGAATAGGAAGTACATAATCTAATAATTAACATTCAGGAAGCATTTTAAGGTGAAAGAAAATAATGTAATGAATTTGGGCAGGGGAGAGAAGTGTATCTTTAAGAAGTGGTCATCCTGCCAACAATTCTCAAAGAGCAAGGAATAAAATCATCTAGGAAATGAACTCTAGCACAACTTCCTGAGATTTTAATGCCACTATCGCCTCAGCAAAGGCCAGTGTTTATAATTCCACCACCCAAAAGAAACTTTGCAAAAATGTGATTCATGGGAGAGTTGCAAGGCAGAAACCACTGCTTGTCTCCACAAAACACTAGAATGATCCTCAAGAGTTCTGGAAAAATGTTCTATGGACTGATGAGTCAAAAGGACATTTTTGGTTAACATGGACCATTTCTACTGAAAACCACAAACTGCATTCTACATTAAGAACCCTATATTAACATCGGTTTTGGCAGTGTCATGGTTTGGGTATGCACTGCTGCATCAGGACTTGGACAACATGCTGTCCTTGAAGGAACCATGAAATCAGCTTTGTAATAGAGAATGTGCAAAAAGAATTGAATACTTTTTCATCTCACTGTGATAAATACCATACCAATTAAGTTCCTTCAATTGTTTAAACTCTTTACATCCAATACAAAGGAATACAGAAATACAGAATTCAGTAGATGGATGGTATCACTAAAGGTTATTGTTCTTAAGGGTCATTTTGGCACCACATGTCCATTCTTCGATACCCATAAATCGGAGACTGTCACAGTGCCAATTGGGTGACAACACAAGCAGGATTCTGCCCTGGCACACCCGTGTCAAGCATGACAGCCACTTCACCTATATGGGTTAGTAATGAGGTGTTTCAGCACACTGTGACACGTTGCCGGGGGAATGTTGGAATGCTTTCCTAAAAAGGAGACCACATGACATGACATTTTGTCACAATTGCTTGAGAGCAGAGATGTATATGTCAAGATTGTTAGAATGTTGCAAAAACCAACAAAATGAAAGTAAAGTCTAATTATTCCTTTAAAGTAGGTGACCTTAAATCCAGCGATCTGTGTCAGCCCCAATGAATCGGTATCATGTACCCATCTTCTTTGTTCCCCTGGAATGTGGGTTCTTTGTTGTCACCCCCTGCACATCGAATACCTTGATCCAGCAAGCTTCAGTTGAGAACCTCTACAGTACTTCTACAAACAGGGACATTGGCAGTGCTAAAGGAATATATATGTTACCGATTGTCTTTTTTTTTCTGGGTGGAACCGCATGAGGGGCTAAAGCTGTTTTCAACTTGGGAAAAAAAGAAAACATTCACCATGTTTTCATATAATACTATAGTGTTTTAATCATCCTGTGTCTGGTCTCCAGCCTGCAGTTTCAAAGCAATCGCTTAGGACACAGTGGGATGACACTGCTATGGCAGAAATATTTCTGACTATAAAGAAAGAAGCTTATGCTATTTTAACTGACTCTAAAATACAAATTAAAATAAATCCAGTAGACTGATCACAAGTTTCTATTGAGAGCTCAATGACTACCATCGCTTAAATATCCTGTTTGAGGCTTGAAAACAACATTGTACTTCTTCAAAGGAGCAATTTACCTCATCCATGACACATTCTATAGTCATGGATGATTATTGGAGTACCGCTGACTGGAAATCTTCCTTGATCAAACAAAGCAGATGTGGCAAGTGTTACAAATTGGTTGTCATTTCCTATGAATTACTCACTGTCAATTCAGAAGAGCATGGAATAGCAAATGTAATGACAGTTAAGTATAGGCATGGCGCATCATTTCATGATCCTATACCAATTAGTATTGTAACTAACTGTTTAGTGACCCTGATTAGTAATAACTGAAATTATAATTATGTCAAGATGGACCACAAACAGGGCTTGACCATCAACATGTTATCTTTTGCAAAAACCTTTAAAAGGTCCACAAATGTTCCTAAGGCATAGGTAAGCAGAACTACAAAAATACTAATATTCGAAGCAGATCTGGAATATTTTCCTCTTGAAAATGGTTCAGCTGAAGTGTAGCTCCAGGGTATTAGACCTACCATCAAGGCCTCTTCATTATAGCAAATGAAAACCTCATTGTGGTGAAAGTGCTACAAGTTCCATATATTTACTCATCGTACTTAAGTTAAATTGAAGTATAAGTAAGTAGTAAGAGCTATAATTAAAATACTGATTTTGTCTGAGCAGAAGAAACACATATTTTTCTTTGCGTGCGTCTGATAGATGTATAAGTATAAATATCAATACAATATGCTTAAAAAAATTACTTTTAAAGCTAAATTGATAGCCTTCATATCAACCACCAACAATATTACCTTAAAGTGGTACTGACAGCAATTTAAGAACACCAAATATGTTAAAATACACCCCCAGGAACAATATGACACCCTTTATCACATTTTCTGACAAGTAAATGCAGGCATTTTCACTGATCCATACTTTCACAGAATGTTTGGAAATGACGTAAAGCATTTTTTTAAATATTATAGCAATGTAGAGTCGACACACGTTTAGACAAGTTATAGACACACTATAATGAATAAAAATGTGTCAGTATTAAACCCTGCAAAGATAAGTGCACCATAGTCAATCAGAGCTACTATAGACTAATATAAAGTATGAATGAAGGATATAACATCAGTGAACTATTGGTAACATCAGTGAACAATTGGTTTAAAGACAATAAAATAAACTGGGACTTTAGACCCTTGCAAAAAACATTTGCTTAACGACATAATTCTGCAGAATGTTTTACCTCAAATTATTTCAAAACCATCTGAGTCCTTTTACATCTTGGAACATATCAGTCCTGATCAAACAACCATGAACAGGTAGGATCTCCATCCTCAACTGCAGCCTGAACTCAAATTACATAATAACGTAATGGGAAAGTCTATGAGTGGTGGCCACAAAATCACCATCAATGCATTTGCTTAAGAATAAGGAATACAATATGTTAAATACATTTTGTTGTGTTCAGATGAGTGTACATAGTTAAGGTATTGTAAGATTTTAAAATGAACAGCATCTGCATATAACCTTCATCCCCTGGGTGACCTGAATGTAGAGGTGACTGCCTATATTGCTGTTGCCAGCAAAAAAAGCAAATGACAAGAAACTTTTAAAGTTGACAAACTAAATAATTAGCTGGCAGCAAAAGTAGATTTATTAGCCACATTATCATAGATTTATGATAATCCCTTTACATTTTAACTATATTTCATATATATTTCAGTTTTTTAATAAACTTTGTATAATACCAAATGACTGGAGGAAGCAAACAATGTGCATTCTTACTACCAATTTGTTAGACAACTACGTAATGTATTGGTAAATGATATGAATCAATCATTGAACTAGACAGTTAGTTTTACATGTTGTAACCCCTTGACAGTAAGTACCATTGCTAGTGGCAACAAAACACACATGAAGCTTGAAATGTAGAAGTATTTTCGCTGTGTCAGTCTGGTCAGGAATGGTGGGTGAGTGTAATCACCATCAACTCTGACTCCAATGCTTGCAAGTTTTAATCACAATGGTTGGAGCACAACCATTGCATTTTTTATACCTGCAAATGTAATGGAAGTGTTCTAAGTTCCACTTTTAATAATGATCCCCTTCACTTGATCTTCCTTATTCTGTTTTGCAGCTCTTATAATAGTAGGCTACAAAATCAAGATCTGTCCTTGGAAGGGAATTTTTTTTATCTGTGAATACTGGGAGTTTACACAGGACAGGGGCTAAATATCTGCAAGCAAACTACTTATTTAGTTTTCTTACAGATATTTTCCAACACAAAACCAATGTCATCTTATAGTAATTTATTTAGAGTATCACTGTTTAAGTGTCAATGTACAATTTGTAATACAGTAAATGTTCAGAATTTGCAGGATGTCAATGCATATCCAGGGAACAATGTACATACTGTATGTAAAAGCCTTCTGTGATTGAAATGAAATGGGAAAAACAAGGAAGACTTTGCCATTCTAATGTGGGAAAAGTGATAGTAACTCAACCTTATTTTGAGACTAGATTAATGCCCTAAACTGTCACAGCAGGATGACAAAGGAGCCCTGGAAATGCCCTTGGAAGGCTCTGCTAGATCACAGACGGATGTTTAAACAAGAGGGCCCAGGAGCAAGTGACTCTACCCATTTTTCTTCTTCAACCAATCAAATATAAGTACCAAACAAGCAAGCCTTTTACCGAATGAAAAACCCTAACTATAACCTTAACCTTGACCCTACTATAAACTTAAAGCGACATTTCTCCATCGCACAACTCATTTATGTGCTAATTAATAGCGTTTCCAATTATACATTTGTGTCATCTCCTCAGCATAATCTACCAGTAAATTTGAATTTACATTACAGAATTTCCTCACTCTGTATTGGTCTATTCAATAAAAACAAAATGTTCCAGAACTCCAGTTGCAGTCATTTTAGATAAAGTTTGTTGAAAGCTGTTCCTTTCTAATGGGTTATCAATTACACAAAATACCAGCGCCAAAAGAGGCCAAGACTTTTCATGTTAGAAGAGATTGTTTGCATGTTGCTGGGTCATAAAGATTTGGAAACTAGTGTCGAGCTCAGTAATATAAATAATCAGTGGATAAATGTTTGTTGTTTTTCATGTTTGATGCTGTGCAACTTTCAGATGACAATAGCAGCCCTGTCGTGATCACTTGATAGACGAGAACATCAGTGGTGGTGCTGAATGATTGCTTGCCCAGTCTCGTAATGCCAAGAGTTGCAGTGTTAGCTGTATAATTGGCTAACTAGTTCTGTTTCTCCTGATATCATTAATTCATGGGAACAACCCCAGCTGCTTGCCATTGTTAAATAGCCAGCTGACTGTCCTGTTCTTCTGCCAGGCTACTTGGAAAAGTTGTGTGTCTGAAAATCTGTGCTTCACTCGCTATGCAATGAGTGGAAGCTGTAATTGGCTCATGACATGTCACTGTCACTTGATTGCGATGATGTGCTGACTCCTGAAAGATGTGCCCCACACTTTTACTCCATATCTGTAAAAAGTCTGCAGATTTGTTTGCATTATGGTAACTTTTTTATGATAACACTAGCTGTGGCTGTGGACCTTGTATGATTGCTGGCTCAATCCCTTCATGCAAAAAGTTGCCGTGTTTTGTGAGTAGCCTATGTAGTCAGCAAACTAAATGGATGTTTATGTTTCTACCGATGCTTGCTGTAACTACCGAATTATCTCATTTGTTTGTCTGGCTAAACGTTGTGTGGTGGAAGATGTGCGCTGTGCCTCAAAGAGGGAGAAGAAGGAGCAAAGCACGAAGAGGAATAAGGAGAGATGGAAGAAGATGGAGAGGAAGAAGCAAAGTAATAACTGAGAAGAACTGAACCGAATACACAACAGAATACAATAAATTAATTATAAATAGGAACTTTATCAATATCTAAACGAAATATGTCAGGAAAAAGGATGATGACCACAGCCTCAGCAATGCTTCATGATATGTTCATGATATGGATGAGGGTGAGTCTGATTCAGATGTATGGAGTGATGGGCGTGAACAAGTTAATCCAATGACACTGACCATGGCAGTGATACAGATAGGCCTCATTGCAAAAAGCATGCGTTTGGGAATCAGGGGCAGTTGGTCAAGTGTAGGCCCCATCAGGGGACTGATCGTATAGGTTGGTCTTTCATGCCAACGCCTAGCGATGCTGGATTGTTGATCTACCTTAACTGTTAAGTAGCTTAGACATGTTAACTAAACACCAATCTTTAGATTACAGGAGAAGCCTTCTATTCTATTCTCATTGTTGGCCTGTTGCTACTATGGTTGCTGGTTATAATTACCCAGTCACTTGCATTAGGCTATTATCGGCTTACAATTGTTGTTGTACTTATTCTATTCATTCATTCTGATATCATCTTTGGCCACAGCTCTGAATCAACAAGAATTAAAATTTGCATCTCTGCCATCTACAAAATATGTCTAGGAGCTTCTGTATCAATCAATACAACAGTATTACTGAATAATTACAATTTGGTCTAGTTATGTTCTTATCACCTATTAATTTTTTTAGGAGGAATATATACACTATTTACTTATCAATTATGCTATGATTTTAGTAGTTACGGAATTCATGTGCCCGCTTGAGTGTAAATTGCATCCACTTGGTGTCTAAATAAGTACCTGTTTTTAGAGCTGTCAAAATATCAAGCTGTAAAGAAAATTGTTTATTCTATTGACTGTTGAGCTCCTTCATAACACCTCCACTTTAGCAATCTTGTTCAACAAGAGAACCTGTACTGTCAAGAACTTACTGTAAAAATGGCAATAGCTTTATTGCAGCTGGTTCTTATAATGCTAATTTGTTATTTCTTTGCATTTATAAATGAAGGTCACAAAGATGATTGTTGTCTTGTTATGAATTACAATTGTTATGACACTTTGGTTAACTTGTGTTTCACACAAAAAGAAAAAAAAAATTTTCAACGAATTGTCTGGTAAGTTTTTTGGCAATATTTAGACGTTAGTGAAAATATCGCGATTAATTATTGACATCGATTTAAATACAAAAGGTTATTTCTCCCTAGCGACCCTTTAGGTGGTATGTTACATGTTTGAAGAGTTTCTAGGTCAGTGAGATTTGTTTCATACATAATTGTCCAGAATGAGTACGAGAATTTAAAACAACAATATATTCGGTCAGAACATATATTGAGCCAGATCTAAAAAAATATGTGTAGTAATGTTTTATACAGTTTGGCATTTCCTCCATGTTATAGTTTGCGCTAAACGTGTATATAGCTGAGGTTGTCCTTGAATGATAATGCCATTGGATGTCTTTCAGTGATGTTCCTATTTGTAGATACTGTCCATTCACGCCACAGACGTTCAATCGGGTTCAAATCTTGTCCTTGGGCCACTTAAAGACAAAAACATCAAAATGTGTTGAATGTGAGTCTGCAATATATATGACTTCCATGCTTTACATCATATATACAGCACCTCTTTAATTATTAAGACAGTGCAGCCTTTAGTTTTATATAACCTTCTACATGAAACTAAGTAGACGTTACACAATGTCACCATTTACTTTTAGGGTATTTTTATAAATACTGTATCAAAAACAAACAGTGACATTGTGTTCATCAACTTCCTCTCTTTAAGAATAATGTATTGCTCTGTATGTCTATCAATAATTCATTAAAATAACTGTAATAATTTTCACTACCACTTATTAAGTATATTATAGATACTATAGATTTAATTTTGTTTGAATATTAAGACAATAATTATAAAAAATCCAAGATATGCCGAACTTATGGAGATTGAGAATGCATTTTATTTTAAGACTATGAAAGTAAAACAGCGACAAACGTTTTTTATTTGTAAAACATTTAGCACATTTGCAACATTGGAATTACTTTAAAACTTTAAGGAGGAGCACTGCCATAGCCCTACCAAGTGACCTCCAATAAGTGGCATGAGGGTGGCGTGAGGGCCCAACGTCCTCTAGTGGGACATGTGATCAGAGCCCAGCACCATGCAGCTCCATTGGCATTTGCCAGAGAACATCAGAATTGGCAGGTCAACCATTGGCACCCCGTTGCTGCCTGCATCATCATCCAGTTTGGTGGCAGGTCAGTTATTGTCTGGGTTAGGTAAAGGGCTGAAATCCTCAGATCCATCATCAGCCCTTACACTGGTGCAGTGGACCCTGCCTCATGTGTTCAGAGTGTGTAGGCAGTTCCTGGATGACAAAGGCATTTATGCCACTGAATGACCCTCACGTTCCCCATACCTAAATCCAATTGAGAACCTCTAGGACGTTATGTATCTGACGAGTTCATGTAGCGGCAAAGACTGTCCCGATACTCCCTGATGCCCTGATCCAGGTCTGGGACGAGATCTCCAAGGACACCAGCTGCCGTCTTATCAGGATTGTGCCCAGACGTGGATGGGAGTGCACACAGGCACGTGGGGACCATACACCGTACTGTAGCATTATGAGTAGTCGTGATGAAATTCATGTCAGTTGGTACAGCCTGTGATTTCGATTGTTTACTTCGATTTTCGGTGTGAGTTTGAATCCAGCCCTCAATCTGTTGGTGATTTTGGTTGTCATTGACCGTTGTTACATCATTCTGTTCTCAATGAACGACGCAATGTACAGTAAAGAGTTTGATCTTTAATGTTTGATTTGTTCTTATTTTAGCCATTTGATTTCAATTATGACATGCGCAAAGACTCCCTTGTAAACAGAAAAGCCTAAAATAATTATTTATTCTCATTTAAACTGGTACAGTTAGAATTTATGTACTTTTACAGTCCTAACCACAACAGATTTTAGATTTTTGTGAAAAATGTCTTGTTTTGCCACCCTACCCCACAGCTCAGACATGGAGAATTTGCCAAAAAGACTACTGTCGTAGGTCAAAGTCGTGCGCTAGAGCAATAATGAGTTAGTGTTTTGTGAATTTTCATTCATTTTCCGCAACAGACAAATCTATACTTCTCATCTAAAACATTGTATTTTATTTTCCAAAGAAAGGCCTGATACAAAGCTTGGAGGTTTGGACTTCATAGCCTCTTGGCTTATTTTATCAGGATGACTGGCTCTGCCAACTCTGTCTCAATACTAGCAGGGATGTCATTCTGCAGACTCCATGTGCTTGGTCGTGCGAAAAGATGAAATCTTAGCTGCTTCATTACATATTGTTGATGTAATGTGGTTGCAAATATATGTCATTATGACCTATATATATATATACTGCATGTTCACGCTGATGTTATTTAGAAATATAGCTCCAGTGGCAAGCATATGCACTATATAATTCCATTATGCAAGGTAATGTACTGCATATATTGAGAAACTGACTTCCTGTGTATGACCAAAACACCCCTGGGACCTCTTTCCCCAGCTTGTTTTAGTAGTGCTAAGAAGTGCTTCTGCTCTCAGCTGATTCACAGGTCAGAAGCAGCTGATTATGTCTTTACATTTCATGTGTCATTACACAACCATAACCGAGCAAAATCAAAATATTGTACATTCTAGTTACAAAACATTTTCTGACACTCTTATGCAGATCCAGTTGTATACATTTAGTGCCTATAGTTCTATGTAATGGCCCTCCAAAACCAGTTTTAACAGCATAGTCTTCCAACCTGGAACCAACCGCTTAGTTTTAGAGGCAGTTGGATGCTGGGTGCTATGCTGCTAGCTATTTGTATTACAGTACTGTGGAAAAAGGTACACACATCACCTCAAAAAAAGGAAACACAGAACCAATTGGCGGCAATGGTGGCGGATGGATTTGCCCCTGAATGCTAGTACAGCCATCAGCATATTGGACTGAGTGAGTAACCTGACATCAGCTGATGCATCCCTAGCCAATTACCACGCTGGTTTCCTGGCTGACTGGGCTATGCTAATTGATGAAGTACAGTTACTTAATATAGTCCCTCCCACAACACCAACTTTGAATAGAATGGGTTCCAGGCTCATGTGCCCTGTGTGCAATAGCCTGGAGACGAGGTTATAAGTATACACTCAACTGAAATATGCAGTAGCCATTTGCAGTCGTTTATCACACTTAAAATATATCCCAAAATATATATAATCCTGTTATATGAAAAAGAACAATGTAAAATAAAAACGTTATTGTCAAAGGATAGCGCTGCCAGCATTCTGCAAATGACAAAAGCTGTCAGGACTTTATTAGAACATGGAGGAGCACAGGATGAGCCTTAGCCTCTCCGGGTTACACTCAACTCTCCTTAATTAGCCCCACATACTTTTTCATCTCTGCTCTCCACTTCCTTGACAACCTCTTGTATTTTTATCTAACCATTCAGTCCCTTTTTGTGTGCTCCGTTTACATTTCAGCAAATATTCTAGCTCCCTTACCCATGCTACAATTATCTATGGCACCATTCTGATCAGGAAAAAAATGAATTTTCTGTGATACAGCTTGGAATGAGCTGACAACGTAGAACGAACCATGGTAATTTGCATCAGAGATGCAATTTTCTTATGTTATGGAAAGGATTGTGGGTAGACCTGTGTACCCAACTTGTGTTTTGGTGTATATATTGCCATAACCAATGGTAACCTAATGCCACATTGTAAACACAGACTATGCAATCAGCCACCAGCAATGTTAAAGTGTTAAATATGCAGCTCTTAACATCCATAGAATAATGATTCCATCGAGCCCAGCCAAGACACAGGAAAGCTTTTGCCTCTAATACAGATTAGGGATTTACAGTGCATTCGGAAAGTATTCACAGCACTTCACTTTTTCTATATGTTGTAATGTTACAGACTTATTCTAAAAATGCTTAAATCTTTTTTTCCCTCAAGATTCTACACACAATAACCCATTTATAATTTTCTTTTTTAAATGTTAAAAATAAAAAACAAAAAAAATCACATGTACATAAGTATTTACCGCCTTTGCCATGACACTCACGCTCAGGTGCATCCTGTTTCCACTGATCATCCTTGAGATGTTTTTACAGCTTGATTAGAGTCCACCGGTGATAATTGCACTTGGTTGGACATAATTTGGAAAGGTACACACCAGTCTATATAAGGTCCCACAGTTAAGAGTGCATGTCAGAGCACAAACCAAGCCATGAAGTCCAAGGAATTGTCTGTAGACCTCCGAGACATGAATGTATCCAGGCACAGATCTGGGGAAGGGTACAGAAAAATGTCTGCAGCATTGAAGGTCCCAATGAGCAAGGAGGCCTCCATCCTTTGTGAATGGAAGAAGTTTGGATCCACCAGGACTATTCCTAGAGGCAATGTGAAAGCTTGGCTTTTGTTAATAATTTTTTTAATATTCCCAAAAAATATTTTACTTTGTCATTATAGGGTATTGTGCGTAGAAGTTTGAAGAAAAGAAATCTTCGAATCCATTTTGGAATAAGGTTGTAACATAACATGTGGAAAAAGTGAAGCGCTGCAAATACTTTCTGGATGCACTGTATATAATGATTTCCAACTGCCATCTACAAAGATGGCATACAGTGGGGCAAAAAAGTATTTAGTCAGCCACCAATTGCACAAGTTCTCCCACTGAAAAAGATGAGAGGCTTGTAATTTTCATCATATGTACACTTTAACTATGACAGACAAAATGAGAAAAGAAAATCCAGAAAATCACATTGTAGGATTTTAAATGAATTTCATTGCAAATTATAGTGGAAAATAAGTATTTGGTCAATAACATAAGTTTCTCAATACTTTGTTGAATACCCTTTGTTGGCAATGACAGAGGTCAAACGTTTTCTGTAAGTCTTCACAAGGTTGTCACACACTGTTGCTGGTATTTTGGCCCAATCCTCCATGCAGACCTCCTCTAGAGCAGTGATGGTTTGGGGCTGTTGCTGGGCAACACGGACTTTCAACTCCCTCCAAAGATTGTCTATGGGGTTGAGATCTGGAGACTGGCTATGCCACTCCAAGACCCAGAAATGCTTCTTACGAAGCCACTCCTTCGTTGCCCGGGCGGTGTGTTTGGGATCATTGTCATGCTGAAAGACCAAGCCACGTTTCATCTTCAATGCCCTAGCTGATGGAAGGAGGTTTTCACTCAAAATCTCACGATACATGGCCCCATTCATTCTGTCCTTTACACGGATCAGTCGTCCTGGTCCCTTTGCAGAAAAACAGCCCCAAAGTATGATGTTTCCACGCCCATGCTTCACAGTAGGTATGGTGTTCTTTGGTGTTCTAGCGAACTTCAGACAGGCCTGGACATGTACTGGCTTCAGCAGGGGGACACGTCTGGCACTGCAGGATTTGAGTCCCTGGCGGCGTAGTGTGTTACTGATGGTAGGCTTTCTTACTTTGGTCCCAGCTCTCTGCAGGTCATTCACTAGGTGGTTCTGGGATTTTTGCTCACCGTTCTTGTGATAATTTTGACCCCACGGGGTGAGATCTTGTGTAGAGCCCCAGGTCGAGGGAGATTAACAGTGGTCTTGTATGTCTTCAATTTCCTAATAATTGCTCCCACAGTTGATTTCTTCACACCAAGCTGCTTACCTATTGCAGATTCAGTCTTCCCAGCCTGGTGCAGGTCTACAATTTTGTTTCTGGTGTCCTTTGACAGCTCTTTGGTCTTGGCCATAGTGGAGTTTGGAGTGTGACTGTTTGAGGTGGTGAACAGGTGTCTTTTATACTGATAACAAGTTCAAACAGGTGCCATTAATACAGGTAACGAGTGGAGGACAGAGGAGCCTCTTAAAGGAGGAGTTACAGGTCTGTGAGAGCCAGAAATCTTGCTTGTTTGTAGGTGACCAAATACTTATTTTCCACCATAATTTGAAAATAAATTCATAACAAATCCTACAATGTGATTTTATAGATTATTTTTCTCATTTTGTCTGTCATAGTTTAAGTTTACCTGTGATGAGAATTACAGGCCTCTCTCATCTTTTTCAGTGGGAGAACTTGCACAATTGGTGGCTGACTAAATACTTTTTTGCCCCACTGTATAAAATATGCAAAATGACGTTCAGCCAAACTGTGGTTTCTATTCAGTATTACTTTACATTAAAGGTTGATATTAGAAAATATCAGGCCCGAAAATTATTTAATTAGACAATAGTTAACAGTTCACTGACTTTTTCTCTGTAGTAATATAGTTTTTGCAAATATATATATTTGTTATTTCCATCAATTCTTTGTTTATTCTGTGTTAATTGTTTTTGTTTACCCTGTACTGCAGTAACGTATACTCTTGGAGTGGCAATATATTTTAGAGAAACTACACTGGATTCTTAAAACGAGTACTGCTCACTTTAGATTAGGGGCTTCAAAAACCAGGTTTCAGCCATGAAACACATCCGATATCAGAATTATAAACTGCTCATGGTTTCTGCTGTAAGATAACCATCAAGACAGCGTCAAGAAAGATTCTTCAGTGGGAGAAACATGCACTCAGCAACTGTTACAGATGATGGATGTCTATTTCTGCCCTCAACTATGTTACTCAATGCCATCAAATTGCGTGTTTGTGAATGAATATGTGATTCTATATGAAATGTCTGCTGGCTATTTTGACATCTGGTTTCTGCAGCCTTTACAAACATTCAAGCAAAGTGTGTGTTCGTTCTCTAATATTGTTTGAGCATATCTGCTGTGCCACACTAGGAATATGGGGAACTGACTTTGGGTCCTTAAATCTACCCTGAAAAAGGACTCAGGGTGGGCCTAACAGGATAATCCCATAACCCAGTAAATCATGCATGGCTTTCCCTGTGTGCTGGGATGTCCATCCTTCGTAATAGAATGGAATCCATACTAAATTAGGTTATTTCTAATTACTTCGCAGTGGACTGTTGTTGTCATCTTAACAGCTGACGTCACCCATATCACTGTAAATTGGTTCAAAGCTGCAAGCATATACAATATGATACATTATTTATTCCTATTACTGTGAAACGTGTTTATGCATATTTATGAGTGGAGACTAGGGGAATGGATAATATAGTAAACAAGACAGCTGATAGGGTTATCTACAATTCCAACGCATCCTTTAACTGCCATTTCAGTCCAGTCACGGTGTTGCTACATGATTGAGCTCTAAGAACCCTGCAGAATGTGATGTTGAGTCAACTGTGACCAGGACTAATGTGAGCCTTCCCTTATGTGCCAGCCTCCTAGGAAAAACGCAGTCACACGGGTAAAGTGCACGTCTGAAAACATTGGTCAGCCTAACTGAGGAAATGACTGTAAATCAACTGAGAGGGGCAGAGGATTACTAATACTTCCCACCGAAAGAGACAGTGTAATTTAAGACCTCCGCCACAGAACTTATGTAACATTTCAGTAAAGTTTTTTTTAAAAAGATTAACTTTTCTCTTATGAAATTCTATAGCTTTGAACATTGTAATAACATCTGCTAAATTATTTTATCGTTTTTTGCCCAGTGTTTGCAATGTTTTAGAATACTTTTGAATACAAACGGTGAATCAATTTACTTTCTGAAATGTAATTACGTTTACAACAAATGTCATGCAGAACTTTAGATAACTTAATTCTGCTGAATGTTAACTGCAATCCGTTAGCAAACCACTAATGACACGCAAAATAAAGACTGCTTTTAACTTCCAAATATCAATGATTATAATTACCATGAATGAACAATCCCTTCTGAAATGTTCTGCAGTGGCCCTAGAGATTAAGACACCACAAAATCCTCTTCCGTCATTATTAACAGTAGGTGAAAACGTTTCCCATATTAGATGTGCAATCTTCCACAACCACGGCACAACCAATAAAATAGTGACATGTCATTACAAGCAAGGAAGTATTAAGAGTTCTTACATTAGCATTATGCCACATGTGGCAAGATCTATATTTTAATGTTTATGAGTATTCCCTCAGTGTCACTATGAGAAATGTAATATGCACATGGTAAATTAGCTTGGTGAACTTGTGTGACAGGTGCTGCAATGGATCAAAGGTTTTGGCAAGCTGGGTGAACATTGTACTAAATGGCAGATGTTATGTGATGATTATGGACTGTAGTGCTTATGTAGACCCCCTCAAATACTCTGGCTAAGACCTAGTAGTTGAGGATTTG
>JACXGK010000386.1:58654-91609 GCA_016801125.1 Novumbra hubbsi
CCCCCCCCCCCCCCCCCCCCCCCCCCCCCCCCCCCCCCCCCCCCCCAACCCCCGTCTGCCTGCGCAGTTCCGGCCCATCCAGGCTGACGTCAAAGTGATGCAGATTAGAATGATTCTCCTCTTCAAAAAAATCTTATTTCCCTTTCTCATCTAATCTGAAAGCTGGACTTCCATTACAGCCAGAGATGATGCATTCACTGTTGGGAATATGGGTTCTAGATACTAACGGCAAATGTAAGTAACTGGAGTCTGTCCTGTCTATCATAATGACAAATCACAGAGGGATACAATTTACAGCAACAATCTTAGGCTATGCTGCAGACAACATTGCTATTTTGATGGACATCAGACAAAGTGCTTTCATATACAAAAATAATCTACATTAAAAAGAAATCATATCTAGGCAGGCCTAATTCAGGCGGCCCACGGGTAGAAGTGACGGTGGGGAGCCAATCAGGGGGCTTGAAACCTAGTAGCCAGTAAACATAGTTTTTTTTATATAATCATGAAAATGTAACACCAATGATAGAACGATATAATGATATTGCCATGTCATATTGGTGATCTCCCACATTCTAAGTGTCATTAAATAGATTCAAGCTCTGTCAGTAAGGGGCAATGCAGTAAACATGGGCGTGCACCTTATCCTGTTTCACGTTTGTAATCCAGGGACTTATTTTTGGATATAACCTCTGCGTTTACCATAGAAACATAAGAAAGACCAACTGACAAGTGTGTGTCCAGCAACTGCCAAGGGCCTGACAACACATCCTACCTCTGCATTTCACACCATCACACCAGAAACTCTGGGAACCATAAGCCCATAAAATTCTATTCATTTCTGAATGATGATTTTATTTCATAGCTACAATTACATAAGGCAATACAATTTATATAATTTAAATGGTTGGCTGTGTGTTGAAAGGCAAAAGGGTCATTACATAACACTAGTAAGAAAGGGGTTCTAATATGGGTTTCCGCTAAGTACCAAATAAGCAGATGGACAGGGATTCAAATCTAAAAAGATGTGCACTTCAAGTTCATCTCTTTAACTACTTTGATGCTAGGCAGAATTTCAGAATTAATAAAGACATCCATGAACTGGGACACTTTGATTTTATTCAAGTTGCTATCCTGTGGATTCTGCATTGAATCCTGTGGAACCTACAATCCACGCCTGGACAGACTGGAAGCTGAATCTATTTAATAGCTAGAATGAGTGCAAGATGATAATGTTGTGGTTTAAAAAAAATGGTTAGCTAGCTTTCGTCACTGGGAGACAACATAGAAACTGAAGTCAGCATCGGCTTGCACTTCATCCTACAACAACTAGAAAATGCAGAACCTGAATTTAATATCTTGAAAGCATTAATAAAATCACTGCAGTGACATGGCATAACAAACAAGCTAACTTCCTGTCCCTGTTAACCCAACTCTTAATCCAACACAGTACCTTGCTTGCATAACCAGATGCTGTGTTCCTTAAAAACTATACACAAGGCAAAGACTGTGACTTGCGTGATCTCCAAACACAGAGTTCCGGACTTAAGGTCGATGGGTATACAACCTATCGACCACCATACATGCTACTCAAACCCTGGCCTTTACATGTCTCCACTAATCATAAAGGTCCTGAGATGTCTCCACTAAGCCAGCGCCTGAGATGGCAGAACTCCCTGTAGCCATAGAAGACAAGTGTTTATTTGCCATGGTGTTCGGTATTTTTCTGCCATGATGGCGACAGGCATAATAGCTACAGATAGAAATAGATTTTGCAATATTGTCTGTTCAAAATCAATACAATGTGTTTTCATGGAAAACAAGAACATGTGACCCCAAACTTTTTAACAATAGTACATATACTTATGGGTGCATTACTGGCAGTGGAAGCAAATAAAATGTGACAGAGCATTTTCATAACTTGTTCATAACAAAAGTGAACTGTTATCCTTGAACTTCTTTCTAAAGCGCCCAATGCCTGGTGACCAAACAACATGATCTTGCATTAAACTAAGACACATATATAATAAGATATATGTAGCTTTGCTGACACCATAGCAAAATAAAATGGTAATTAAAACACACAAAGGGGATAAGCTTCAGATTTGTTGAAAATCATTTTATATAACAGCCCTGAAATAAAGCCTTGTCATTGGTAGATGGAGACACAACCACATCCCACTTCCCTGCCAATATCTATTCTTACTTCCTGTGAGTCAAGACCAGCTGTCACCAGCAGACGAGGATAGTGAACAGGAAAGCCTTAGATCAACAACATCAAACAGCTTTTTAATTCCTCACTTAATCTGCCCCAACTGTTATGATCCACTGCTTACTGGTCAGCCTGCCATGAAGGGTTTTTAGACTAGAACCTAAACTCCCCAAATAGTTCTGCATGTAATTATTTCAAATATTTCATTATCTGATCATTACCTACAGTTTGTTAAAACAAAAGCATTGTAACAGGGCGCAGGTGAAACTACAGTCCCCATTCGCCACAGTATTTGTGCAAGCTATTTCTAAAGATGTTCAGAATCACTGTGCTCTCTGCACTTGGTTTGCCTGAGTCGTGATTATTACTCGCCTTATCCCAGCAATGAAGATTTGACCAATGTTCCATCTATCTATTTACTAGTGCACGGCCAGACTCCGCCACCAGGACTATCACTCAGAAGCAATAACAGGGTTAAGGCAAGGAAGAAATCTCATGACAGAAAACTTAAGTCAATCTCAGAAATATTGTTTGCAGGGCCAAGTAAAAATCCTATTGTATGTGCAAAAGCCATAACCATGATGCTTTTAGGGAAGGTGTTGGTGTATTAGTATTAAACCTTCCTTACGGGATCCTGGGCAGTCCTCGGGAGTTTTAGTAATAGCAAACAAAAGAAATCTTCTTTTTAAAAGCATTTTCAAAAGAATGTAAAAAAGAATGATGCTGACAGAATGTCATTTGCCAAATAATATATACGTTAAAAAGGTATTTAGACAAATTTAAAACATCGGCATATGGGTGACACATTGGGCAGGTAATTCTGTTTTGAAAGAAGCCTGCTGACAACTATGCTTAAACAATTTTATTATGAAAAAATGCATTTTGTAGCGTCTACAAAATGCTGAAAAGAATATTAGCATATTCCATTGTCACATAAATCACCAGTCGTGCTCTAAAATAACAGGCACACATTTTAACCTTACCCCACTGGCTATGTAGCTAACTGGGCAGCAATTACACCACAAAAGCACCCCCAGACTATCACATTGCCTCCACCATGCTTGACAGATGCTCTCTTTACAAACACTCCTCCAGCATCTTCTCATTTGGTCTGCGTCTCACGTATATACTTCTTTGTGATCTGAACACCTTGAATTTAGATTTGTCGGTCCACATTTGTCGAGTTGTTGTTATTTTTACATATTGAAGCTGACTGTTGATGACCTGTCTGTTTCTCAAACTAGAGACTTTAATGTGTTTGTCCTCTTGCTCAGTTGAGGACCTCCTACATCTCTTTCTATTTTGGTTAGAGCCAGTTTGCGCTGAAAAAAAGTACTACACAGCTTTGTATGAGAACTTCAGTCTCTTGGCAATGTCTCGCATAGAATAGCCTTCATTTCTCAGAACAAACATAGATTGATGACTTTCAGAAGAAAGTTCTTTGTTTCAGGCCCTATTAAGCCTGAAATAACTGACCCCCAAAATGTTGTGACCCCCAACTTTTGAAAAGGTGGTGTACATTATAATTCTCTCTATCATTTGGCCCATGGAGGTAAAGATGATAAAAAATGCCTCAATGTAAAAGCATATTAAATGTTTCTAGAATGCCTCCCTGCATTGAACACCAGCTATACTTTAGATTGCTAGCACTACTGTATATAACAGGTATAGTGAGCTATTTCTATGTAAAAATGTTAGTAGGGACCTACATGTTAGTATTGTTTCTGGGGCATAGGTAGCACAGTGACAGACCCTTACTGATAACCGCACGTTTATAGACCTCTTCTATGTGCTGGCAAAATGAAAAATACTTTGTCCTGCCATTGACCAACTCAGTTAACCATAATTGCTCCCTAGGCTTTCATCAGGGCTGCTAACCACTCCTTCGAAGGGTTTGGTCTAATGGAAAAGGACTTTCTCTTCCCTTTTCCTAAAATGTAAAAATGAATAACTACACCTATTTTTATTATAGCCAAGCCATAATCTGGACAATATTGTTAAGTGAAATATTTTATAAATGCTTCCTATATGAACTAGATTCTGTTTCCTGATTAAGATCAAGAATTGTCTGCATGTTTACCTTTTTACAACATTTGAACTTAATTTCCTTTTTTGTTTGTTTTACCAAGATTTTTATGCCAAAATCAAAAATATCTCTGTCAAATCCAAAACCCTGGAATTGCTTGTGTAACGCTCTTCCAACATAAATCTAACATGGTCCTCAAGAGAGGGCAGAGTTCAAACAGAATTACGCTGGTTCAATTCAATTATATATATCATTGATTCATCCCTTGTTTATACAATAAAATACTGACAATTTAAAGATGGCTCTCAACCTAAGGGGGGAACTTATAAAGAGTGCCTAGCTAGACAAATAAATAACTATTATGCATTCAGGTGCTCTTGCAAAGTTGACTCACAGAGAACAAAAGAGAGCAAGACGTTTAGAGGAGAATACAAATGCCCACAGTAGGACAATGATTTCAAGGAACACATGAGTAGGTTCAACAAAATGAAAAACATAAATAATATATGTCCAAACCAAATGTCCATCATACATGTAAAAGACTTTCAACTTGACCTCTCATCCATTCATTGCTATCTAATTATACCATGATCACATTCATGTATCATGTGTGACTAAGAAAACATTGTAATCCATAATTTTTCAAACAATAATATATGACTACTGTACCTGGGAAATAAACCCATTTTAAACATAACTGATGGTTCCTTGCCATCCATTATAAATTATAAATTTCAGATGAAAAACATAATAATAATACTCAGCTATATCACATATATAAATAAAAACATTAACCATTCATTAACAACTTGGCAGCATTTTGGAATCAATGTATGCTTGTAGGCTACTTAGAATAAGCAATGGCAGCTAAGCAAGTTGTCTTGTAATGAATACCACCAGATCTATTCCATTTTGATTTTATACAATTACAAATTACATGATATTACAGCTTTTGTGATCAGCATATTTCAATGATGAATTGGCCAATATTTTAAATAAACTCATCTATTGAATTATCAACAACTTGTTCTGGATTACAGTATCTGCTAAATGTAAATAATCTCATAACACATGGATATCTGTAAAATATCAGTGAGACATTTCATTTTGCTGACGTGCTATTGTCAGAGCATTTTGTTGCAAACATAATTACATTGACCAATTGCATGGTCTAAAATGCAAAATGTGTGAGCAATGTTTGTAGAACCACTGTTCTCAGCATCATACGAACATGTTTAGAATTGCTGGAAATTAAAACAATTTCTATCAGCTTCATGTAGACAGTAATTCAGATTTTAAAAAGTGCACGTGGCTAACACAAACAGAAACTTCTGTAAAATGAAAGCAGTTTTGCACTAGACCAAGTTTGGGCTTTTAACGTGAAATGCCTCCAGGTTTTTCGAGGATCATCCTAAACTTTCTCTGGATTTACTTCCAAAATAAATATATTCCTTAAGGTTAGGCTTTTCAATATGGAGCAAAAGTCAACACTCAATATTTATTTGGCTGTATGGCAATATACGTCATTTATCTCAAAATTGTTTACATGGGAATAATGCTCAGTTGTAAGGCTCAGTTGTAATGCTCAGTTGTAACTACATGAAAGATATCACAAACACCTTTATTTATAAACATTTATCAAAAAAATGTGCAAATACAGGGTTCCTATTTCTGTTCGAGAATGAACACAGCTGTGTAAATATCAAAATGTAAATACAAATTATATAAATATATAAAACTTAAATAGCCACAAAATAGACAATACTCCTTCAGTTGTTAACACAACAGACATTGAAAAGTTTCACATGAAGGTTATTCTTTTCTGCTAAACAAGATGCACAGCTTTGCAAATATCAAATGTAAATAAACAATTCCTTATAAATTATATTAAATAAAAATATCTCTGAGAATGCCTCTTCTGTTATTTAATAACTGTTATTTAATAACAAGGACAGAACCAAATAAGATTGTATGTTGAACAAACTATATTTTTGTGCAAAAAAACTACATAAATGTAAACATAAGAGATATGCTGGACTACTTGCTCTGAGAAAGCCGCTTAGTTTTCTACTGATCTGACCACTTCAACAAACAAAAAACCTTTCCCTGTGTATAGCTCTGTAATTCTCTCACAGGTTTTGAGCCAGGAACACCAGCCCATCAACAGACCTTGGTTGAGAGAGGCCCTTTGGCAGGTTACAATGTTACCACTGCAACTGAAAACCCTCTCAAAAGGTGTGCTGGTGGCTTGGACACAATGATACTCCTTTGCCAGGTGGCTCAATGCTGGAAAGAAAATGTCAAATTCCTTCCACCACTTGAGAGGATCTGTATCATTCTCTACACCGACTGACTCGACACTGAACTTTCAAGATACTGACTGGATCTTAAAAGTTAATTTTCAATACCCTGCCTCCGTGTCAGGTTGGCGCTGGTGGTGGCTGTGCTCTAAAAGAAGCTGGCGAGTGACATATTAACTGGTGATGACATAAATGCTGCTCCCTCGTGGTCTGCTGGCATTGCAACGTGGGCACAGTGGGCATAGCTGGCACAGATGTAGCAGCCTGAAAGCATCTCCGATCAGCCAGCAGAGATCAGCCAAGTCGGCTTTGTGATTCAACATGTCAATCTTGGTATAAAACCATGGATCTAAATAAATGAAACACAGGTCTGATCCCTCTGGACTGCCTCTAGGATCTCTATACCATGCCAGGTAAGGACTAGATGCTTTCCTGTCAGAGGACAACATTTTGGCGAGGGCTCCCTGCTGCTCCACTTATTTGTTGCCTTGTTCCACATCTCGTAGCAGAATCATTTTCTTCCAGCTGTAGGAAAAGCTGCTCAACATTTTCTTGCACTCAGAAAAGGCACAAGAGACCCGATCACACTCCATGTCCTGTGATACAAAATGTATTTAATACTAGAACCACAAGGTCTTTCAGACCCCCAGCACCCGCCAGAGCCCAATGCCGATTAGCGCTGTGCACCATCAGCGGCTGCTTGGTTACCATTAGTACTAGTGCGGTTCTAGTGTTAACAGATGACAAATTCTTGATGACATCACTTAAACCAAATCCTCTCTTTACATTTTATATTTGTATTATTATATACAGCGGGGAGAACAAGTATTTCATACACTGCCGATTTTGCAGGTTTCCCTACTTACAAAGCATATAGATGTCTGTCATTTTAATCATAGGTACACTTCAACTGTGAAAGACGGAATCTGGAACAAAAATCCAGAAAATGATACATCAGAAAAGCAGAACTTAATATTTGGTACAGAAACCTTTGTTTGCAATTACAGAGATCATATGTTTCCTGTAGTTCTTGACTAGGTTTGCACACACTGCAGCAGGGATTTTGGCCCACTTCTCCATACAGACCTTCTCCAGATTTTCAGGTCGTTGTCATGCTGGAAGACCCAGCCACGACCCATCTTCAATGCTCTTACTGAGGGAAGGAGGTTGTTGGCCAAGATCTCGCGATACATGGCCCCATCCATCCTTCCCTCAATGCGGTGCAGTTGCCCTGTCCCCTTTGCAGAAAAGCATCCCCAAAGAATGATGTTTCCACCTCAATGCTTCTCGGTTGGGATAGTGTTCTTGGTGTTGTACTCATCCTTCTTCTTCCTCCAAACACGGCGAGTGGAGTCTAGACCAAAAAGCTCAATTTTTGTCTCATCAGACCACATTACCTTTTCCCATTCCTCATCTGGATCATCCAGATGGTCATTGGAAAACTTCAGACGGGCCTGGGCATGCGCTGGCTTGAGCAGGGGGACCTTGCGTGTGCTGCAGGATTTTAATCCATGACAGCGTAGTGTGTTACTAATGGTTTTCTTTGAGACTGTGGTCCCAGCTCTCTTCAGGTCATTGACCAGGTCGTGCCATGTAGTTCTGGGCTGATCCCTCACCTTCCTCATGCCCCACGAGGTGAGATCTTGCATGGAGCCCCAGACCGAGGGTGACCGAGGCGTCATCTTGAACTTCTTCCATTTTCTAATAATTAAGCAAACAGTTGTTGCCTTCTCACCAAGCTGCTTGCCTATTGTCCTGTAGCCCATCCCAGCCTTTTGCAGGTCTTCAATTTTATCCCTGATGTCCTTAAACAGATCTCTGGTCTTGGCCATTGTGGAGAGGTTGGAGTCTGTTTGATTGAGTGTGTGGACAGGTGTCTTTTCTACTGGTAACGAGTTCAAACAGGTGCAGTTAATACAGGTAATGAGTGGAGAACAGGAGGGCTTTTTAAGGAAAACCTAACAGGTCTGTGAGAGCCGGAATTGTTACTGGTTGGTAGGTGATTAAATACTTGTCATGCAATAAAATGCAAAAAATCACACAATGTGATTTTCTGGATTTTTGTTTTAGATTCCGTCTCTCACAGTTGATGTGTACCTATGATAAAAATTACAGACCTCTACAAAACCTGCTAAATTGGCAGTGTATCAAATACTTGTTCTCCACACTGTATTAGGGATGTAACAGTAAACACACATTCGGTACAGGACGTTCGATTTGGTACACGCTGCAATCTGAATGAATACTGTCTATTTATAACCACACACGTTTTTTGTGTGGGGAACTACATATCTAAACTCAGATTGTCCCCAGGCGGATCTTGACATCGTAACTTAGCAACTGAAGTAGCCTAGCACATGAGGTGCAGCCCCGTAAATATATTTGCCAAACGCAAAAGACAAGCCAACCCATTATATGTGTACTTATGGCCAATTAGACACTGTTTACAAGTTTATAAAATAAAAATACATGGAAAACATGTCCAACTGTAAAAAAATCGTACCAAACTGGGACTTACAATCTAAAGTACATACCAAACTTAGAATTTTGTGTACCATAACATCTGTATTAAACACTGCTTTAAAAAATGAAGGAAACACTTAATCATCACAGTATACCACCAAGTAATTTCAACTTCAAGGAAATCAATCTGTCGAGTGACAAAGCATAAGCAATTGCGAATCAATGTCACTTGTGTGTATTGCGACAGCAATACAACCCCCAAAAGGGGAATGGTTTTGCAGGTGCTGGCCACAGTCAAATGCTTTCTTCATTTTTCCTGAATGATTCTTCTCCAGTTTTGCATTTTGTTAGTGTCCTTGTAAAGTGGAAGTTGGAAAGTTAGAAGCACTGCACAGCAGGCGTGAACAAATCAGGAAGATGCTGTGGTGAACGTTATGCTGCCTGCAACATCCTCCAGCATGACCGGCATGGCGGGGGTCGTGATAGTCAGGGGAGGCATATCCTTGGACGGTCGCACAGACCTCTAGTGCCAAAGGTACCTTGACGGTTGCTAGGTACTGGGATAAAATCCTCAGACCCATTGTCAGACCTTAAGCGTTCCTCCTGGTGCAGGACAATGCCTGGCCTCATGTGGCCAGAGTGTGTAGGCAGTTCCTGGATGAAGAAAGCATTAATACCATTAGCTGGCCCTCACGTCCCACCTGAATCCAATTGAGTATCTCTTAGTCGTCAAGATTTTGCATCCAATGACGCCAGGTGGCGTCACAGACTTCCAGGAGCTCTCAGATGCCCTGATCCAGGTCTGGGAGGAGATACCCAAGGACACCATCTCATCAGGAGCACGCCCAGAGAATGTTAGGAGGGCCTACAGGCATGTGATGGAGTTGACATGATGGAATTCATGCTAGTTGGAACGTCCTGATATAAATTGTTTACTTTGATTTTCGGTGTGAGTTTGAAAACAGCCCCCAATCGGTTGGTGGTTTTGGTTTCCTCTGACCGTTGTTATGCTATTTTGTTCTCAACAGCTTACACAATGTACCATAAAGATTTCGATCTTCCATAGATTCAAGTGTGTACCTGAGCAGTGTATGTATACTATATATATTTTGTATTATTTGAAAACAGTCAAGCATTACCCTCCTTCCACATACTCACAAATTGCAAGCCGGTGACCTGCATTCTCGCCCACTTAGTCAGTAGCATCGCTTTGACAATGTTGGTCCCATTGTCAGCAACCAGTCCCCTTTAGTCAGCTTGTAAGGGCATCTTGCAGAGCTTCAGCCGTATGCTCTCAGGTGTTGTGTTATGGTATTGCCATCACAACAATCTTGGGGAAAATTGCTTGTTTGGAGACATGCACTTTCCATCTTCCAATCTAAAATCAATGTACAGGCAAGCTCATATATGGCTTGCATATTCTGCCAGACAAGGTCGAATTATTTTTGTCAGACTACACTGTACATTTTTGGTAGTGCTTCTCTGGCAAAGTAGTGACAGCTGGGCAAATCGTATCTTTGATCTATTGTTTTCAGTAGGTTTTTGAAGCCTGCATGTTCAACTGTAGCAACAAGCACCATATTTTTTGTAGTTTATGTGGAAGGCAAACATTTTCGTTATATCTAGCCACTTGGCACTTTTCGTTTAACAGGGCACAACCCCAGTAAAGCTTGTAAAGAGGTATGTTTTGGGGCCGAAGGCATTCCAGACTGGCTTGGAACAGCACAACCTCCAAAAGTTTTATACATTCTTTGTACTGTTGTATATGTCGCTGTTGTAAATGGTGAAATTTAACCAAATAGGTTTTTAGCGCTTTCTGCACTTGTTGCAACATCTCCATATTACATCCTGCACCAAGACGTTAGCCGCAGATCATTTAAGTCTGGTAAGTTGTGAATTGGGGCCTGCATAGATCTGACTTGTTTGTCTATCACATTCCTCAGATGCTCTATTGGATTGAAATCTGGGGAATTTGGAGGTCAAGTCAACACCTCGAACTCACCTAGTTGTTGTGTTCCTCAAACAATTCTTGAACCATTTTTGCTTTGTGGCAGGAAGCATTATCCTGCTGAACAAGGCCAATGCCATCAGGGAATACCAGTTTCCATGAAAGGGTGTACATGGTCTGCAACAATGCTTAAGTAGGTGCTATGTGACATCCACATGAATGGCAGGACCCAAGGTTTCCCAGCAGAACTTCGCCCAAAACATCACACTGCCTCCGCCGGTTTGTTTTCTTTCGATAATGCAACCTATTGCCATTTGTTCACCAGGTAAGCCATGCACACCTTCTTTGTTTCGTGGTCCAGTTCTGATGCTCACGTGCCCATTGTAGGCACTTTCAGCAGTGTACCGGTGTCAGCATGGGCACCCTGACTGGTCTGCAGCTACGCCAACCCTTACACAAAAACGGTGATGCACAGTGTGTTCAGACACCTTTCCATTAGAAACATCATTAACTTTTTCAGCCATTTGCGCTTCAGTAGCCCGTCTGTAGGATCGGAAACACACGGGCCAGCCTTTGCTCCCCACGTGCATCAATGAGCCTTGGCCGCCCATGACCCTGTCCCCGGTTCACTGCTTTTCCTTCCATGGACCACTTTTGATAGGTACTGACCCCAGCAGAAGGGAACACCCCACAAGTGATGCTCAGACCCGGTCGTCTAGCCATCACAATTTGTGCCTTGTCAAAGTCGCTCAGATTCTTACGTTTGCCCATTTTTCTTGCTCCTAATGCATCAACTTTGAGGACAAAATGTTCACTTGCTGCCTAATATATCCCACACACAGGTGGGATTAAGATTGTCAGTGTTATTTACTTCACCTCTCATAATGTTATGGCTGATCAATGTATATCTCAATGTTAACGATATTGTTGCGTCTTCTTTCGCTTTTAAAAATATATTGATATATCTCTAAAACTCAATCCCCAGTCATCGCCCAGTCCGCAATGAACTTACACGGCAGTAAAGTGTTTGAAACATTTTATGACTGGCACAAAACAGTCTAGAGCAGGGGTGCCCAAACTAGGGCCCACGAGAGACCTTTGATTTGTCCCGCCATGCCATGAAATACATTACAAATTGGTATTATGCAACGTTACTTTTGGCACACAGCCCTCAATCAAGGTTGATTTTTGGCCCTTCACAGGACGAAGTCTAGGCACCCCTGGTCTAGAGGGTGCTTATAGAATGCACTGATATATGTACAAGTGCAAATGTAGCAGGCTTCAGGGCATTACAATACTGTCTGCTAAATATTGTCTGGCTTCATAGCCAAGATGAATATAAGCCTAGAAGCAGTACATTGTAATCAATGATTCTTTTGTTAATAGTATTATTTGAGTTACACGATGAATCGTGATTTTCTAAAAGCAATAGGATTTTGCCACCATCCATTTCTTTAAGCGACCAGTTGGTTTTTACTGCTCAATCAATGTTTTTTAATGAACTTACATGACAGAAAAGTAAACATTTTATGAATGGCACCAAACGATCAAGAGGCTGCCTAGAGAATACACAGATATGAGAGAAGTGTAAATGTAGCAGGCTACCGTGCATTAGAATATTGTCTGATCTTCAAGTATCAGGCAAATAAACACAGCATACTGTACTGCTGTTCATGCTATAGCCTAGTCAGTATGAATAAAATCCATTGATCCACATCAATGTCATTGTTGAGTATGTTGTTTTCACCAAAAAAGTCACAATGCAGTGTAGTCAAAGACTTCACATATTCAACCTGCATTGCAGTATTTACAAAGAAGCACAATTTCAATGGTCAAATTGACGTACAGATCAGTCTTGGTAATATATAAACCTGTGATTAGTTCCAGGGCAGCACCCCTCTGAAGTAAACTTTCCCTTTTCTGAATTTTTACAGAGTACATACACGGGATGAATAATAAAGACTGCATACATTTTGCTTTAGTGGGATTAAATTAATCCCAGTTTTAGTAATTTAATCCCATCTTTCCCAGCTCAGTTGCAGTCACAAACTTGTTACAAATATCTCCCAAAATAGTTTTGACAATCAATCTAGGTTAAGTTACTGGAGGGTCAAATGTAAGTTACTTCACTGTACTGCGCAGAAGAGAAATAATATATGAGTATGTGACCCCTACAGGTCGGCCGTTCTGATGACATCCCTACCTCTTCCTGGATTACCCTTTGATCTTGGAAGAAATTAAAATGTTCTCCCCAAATTAAGACCACTTCCAGAAAGGTGAAAAGAGACTGTTGGTAAGTAATCAAGATCAAAGAGTAATCCAGGAAGAGGTAGGGATGTCATTGCTTACCAACAGTCTCTTTTCACCTTTCTGGAAGTGGTCTTAATTTGGGGAGAAAATTTAAATTTCTTCCAGTTACTGGACCATGGATTGGATAACGCTTAGTCAGCTATGCAGCTAGCCCTCTCCTTTCTCTGGCTCTGTTATCTTAAACTCTATCAATGGATGGGCCCCGTTGCCAGGCTTTCATTGCTTCCTGTTCCTGATTGGTTCTCTGTTTTCCACCCTGTTTGTGATTTGTTAGGCAAAAGATGTTTTCCCAAGATTTGGGTTTTCTAGATTCCCGATAATAAGATAGCTAATTATGTTTAGGCTTGTTGGATGGCAATATTGCACACATATTTGTAACAGTCAATTCTAAACATGGTTTCTTGTATTTTGTTGAACATTTTATTAAATTGGTAGTAATGGGGGGAACATAATTTGATTTCATTTTAATTGATACATGTATACTGTATTGCTGTCTGCTTTAACCTTGGAAAAAATATGCTGGCTTCCCAGGTTCTCATCATGACACCCAGCCCACATAACATAATTTCCTACATGCGTTCTGAAATATAATGAGAATGATGATTAGTTTTTCATAATAGCTCCAAAATAAAAAGTTTGGAAAAACGTTGCATTGGTACTATATGTTAAATTCTACCTACCGTATTAGTTGGACCAAACCCACAGAAAAGGCAGAACATACTTCGAAATGAGTATTGCAGCACAATGCATTGATCTCATCAAAAGTTGTAGCATTTTCCAGCACTCACCTTTTTCAGTATTACATGTAAATGTATCAGTCTTCCAACGCCAGATCCTAGGCTACTTTATTTTGTAATTATTGAAAATCATTGGACTATGGTAGGCTAATCGTCTGAGTTATGCCTGCCGTCAATGTAAGGACCCCTATACAATCCGGTAACCCAGCTGAATGCCATCATTCAAGGGCTGCAACAGAAAGCGATCTGTTGCTGATTATATTACATTGCTTAGAGGGTAGACCAAAAGTAGTAGTCTACACGTATGACCAGTATTAATAACATTGTACTGACACTAGTCATATTTAAATAACAACAGAAATGTTATTTGATTTCAGACGGTAAAGCCTATGTATAATTCGGAAGAAATAGGTTTATTTGTGATGCACACTTCCTCCCCCATGCTATCCTTTACCCTGCCCAACGATGCCATATCTAAAGATGCCTGCAGTCAAAACTGAAGCTGCGGAGAATATCATTCCAATGTCTTGAAGAAAGACATTCCGAATGGGGAAAAGTTGCGACAAATACATGAGGTTAGTCTACTTATTGAATGAAATAATTATCGTGAATAATATGACGGGTCAACATTAAAAGTGTTCAAAGGTACAGGGAATTAGCAATCTTTTCAAAATCCACTGCATCTCTGTTATGTGTAAATGATGACCTCACGAATTATGAAATATTGTGAGATGTTTATGTATCCAACTCTCACAATGTGTCATTAAGAAAAAAAGACTTACCAAAGGCTAAATCCAGTAGATCTGCGCACAACAGTATACACAAAGAGAAGACGGTCATCTTTCCCTTATTTTGCAATAAATCCTAAACTCCATTTGCGTTCACATGCTCCCCGTTTTTTGGCTGCGTAATCCCCACCGTTCCAAAGGTATGAGATCGAGAGGTGCCCACCAACTATTCATGATGCAGTTCAAGTGAACGTGGTAAATTTTGAAGTTCGCTCCAAATACAATTAAATTACAGCAAAGAACACCAACATTCGTCAGATGAGACGTTCCCTGAACTGCGTAGACCAATATTGTCCTGCTAGACAATCATCGTTAAGCATGTCCAATCGAGGATTACAAAATAAACAGATATAAATTGGATGAAAATGGTTCTCAGTCAATGCTCTGTCTCGCTTTCACTCTCTCCTCTCTCTACATCGCGCTCCGTCCTCCCGCCCTCCAGACAGACGCACGCACACGTTCACTCCTGATCACTCGCTCTTTATTTCACACAATTTTCTTTAATCCTACCCTGGCTCCAAACCCTTCCCCTCTAATTCTGTCCACTAATCCGATTTTTTCAGCTGGATTTTGTTTTTCCTTAGTGAAAGGGTTTTTAAAGATCACTATAACCTCCCATATACTGCGATGTCTACAGCTAACCGCAATGAGCATAGGTTCAGCATGTTTAGCTGTGCCAGTGACTATACAATAGCACCAGAGACTGAGCGTCATCATGGACTACTGAATTAACCCTGAGGTGTACATTGCCCCAATATTTCCATTTTAGTAGCCTGAGCGCTGAAACACTAAAACACACCACGTTATTTCTGTAATCCAACTGCTGTTTTCTATGAATTGGGTCAGGGTTTTCTTTATTTATTTTTGTACAAACTGCTGTGTTATTGATGCTGGATGCTGTGTTATCGATTCTGATGCCAGGTTAGTGAGATCTGACCAAGTGGGTCAGTTTAAAAGACTAGAGGCAGGGCTTAGTAGAACGTAGCGTTCTGTTAATTCTTTTTAGACCACCTTCAGCAGTAAATATAATCCTGCATATGTTTGTTTCACAAGCAAATTGTGGACACTGACCTTGCTTACTGGGTTGTAGGATTACACAATATTTTTGTAAAAGCACATCTAAATGGGATAAGTAATCAATAAGTATTTCAAATAATGAAGCAATTTATTATATACTATGTACAACTGTTTGCAAGAGAACAATGCAAATAAAAACATAATTCAGTGTATTTATCCCTATATTTAATTGAAAATAGTACAAAGGCAACAAATAAAATGTTAAAACTGTGAAATGTTATTGTTTTTTGGAAAAATACATGCCCGTTTTAAATTTTATGCCAGCAACACATTTAAAAAAAGTTAGGAATGGGGAATGTTTACTACTGTTCTTTTAACAATACTCTGGAAGCATTTGAGAATTTAAGGAAACATATTGACATCGATTTGAAAGTGAAATGTATTCCCATTTATGCTTGATATGGGATTTCAGCTTCTCAATACTTTGTTGTATTTGTTTAATAATGCGTCAAATCTTTTCAATGGGAGAAAGTTTCAAAATTAAAAATGGAAAACCATCCAGACGTCCCAGAAAGCCTTAAATAATAAGTGCGGTTCACTCACAATGCATGAGTGCACGGGGACGAAATTGGGTAGCACAAGTAAGCCAGTGACTTTGCCTCCAAATAATATTGGAGAGGATATCCCAGTGGTGAGATAAGCCCTCCAGGCAAAGACAGTAAGAATTGTATGTAAATCCAGTGCCTTGCAATGTGTAGCATAATGAGCTCATACTCTTTGGCCATAGTGTGAAGGCAGTTCCTGGATGACAAATGCATTGATGCCATTGACTGATCCGCATGTTCCACAGACCTGAATCCAATTGAGGACTTCTGGGACATTATGTATCAAGTAGCACCACAGACTGTCCAGGAGCTCACTGATGACCTGATCCAGGTCTGGCAGGAGATCTCCCAGAACACCATCTCATTAGGAGCATGTTCGGCCTTTGTGAAGACAGGCACTTGGGGGCCATACACACTATTGAGTCGTATTATGATTTGCTGTGATGAAACTCATGCATGTTGGAACAGCTTGTGATTTAAATTGTTTACTTTTATTTTAGGTGTGAGTTTGAATCCAGCACTAAATCCCTTGATGTTTTTGCATTTCATTGACCTTGTTTTGTCATTTCGTTCTCAACGGATTACACAGTGTACAGTAAAGATGTTGATCTTTAATAGAGACCCAATGTGTGATTTAAGTGTTCCCTTAATTCTTTTGAGCAGTGCATGATGAAATTGATACTCTCTAAAGAGCAATGGAGAAGGATTATAAAGTTTAAGATTTCACACTTAAAAAGTTCAGGTTTACATGCAAGATCAATAATGGAGAGCCCAGCTGATTGATCTTAGATCCTGAGGAGATATTCAGAAGAAATGACCAGTGGTAAGTGTTTCCATTTAACTGACCTTATCTATGTTCTGGATGGCTGTACTATTTTGTGATGTTTGTGTTGCCATTTACAGGGAGTAGACAAAATAGCATAAACCCCGAAACAATATATTAATATCAAAGACTTAATAAGAAGAAGGGGTACACTTTGCCTTAAGAACAGCTCCAATCCAACTTGGAATGCTGTCATACAAGTCTTAAACTGTTGGTCAATTGTAATTGTTTTTCCTAATGTATCTGTTACGTCCATTTGTATGTGTGTTTTTAATGTTGTGAGATGAGCTCAACTGTCAGAATACTTTGGCCTCAGTTGATTTCTCTGTATGTATGATGGGATATTGAACCTGCTTTAAGACGAAAAGCCTCATGTTTTTGGAGTTAGAAATAAACTTTGCACTCAGAACTCCTGAACGTCTCCTAAACGTTCAGGGATGTTCAGATCTGATGATTGGGAAGGCCATGGAAGGTGTTTGACGTTATCCTGGTGCACATAGAATCACTCTTGTATTTGTTCTGTAGTTTGTATAGAATATAGGAACATCATGAGGAATCAGTGTTTGCATTAATGCAACCTGGTCCTGTAAAATTTACTCATATTCCTACAACCATGCAGTGGAATTATCAGACACAGTGAGTCCAGCAAGATTGTTGCCCAAAACCACAATTCCCCTTTATGTTTAACGATTGGCAGCAGACATTGCGAGCTGAAGACATCCCTCTGGATATCGGCAATAGGGTAAAAGATGACAGATAATAAATTTCTCCAGGTCCAGGTTTTTGTGCTACTTACAACAATCTCTTTTCTGAATGGCAGGTCTGCCAAAAAATTCTACAGTTTTTGTTGAGTATTTGATGGGTCCATGAAGCGTAAACACAGCACTGTACATAATGGACGTTTTGGCGTGTCTGTGCACTATTCAAAGTAATGTTTAGCAGTAGTATTAGCATACTCTACTGTCTGGTTAACCAGTGGTCCCCTGAAAACACTGATCCATAAAGCATTATCAAATGATCGGCAACCTGGCAAACTGGGCAGCTACTGAACAGCAGCAGTAAATATATGATTCACCAAGTCTGGGCCTACACTACAATAAAAAAATCAATAAAAAGTTGTTTCCATCAAGTATCAGGTACGTATTGTGTACTCTAAGGAATCCCCTTGATGCTGATGTTCCAGATCAGGCCGCCCTCCCAACAGGCATGATCAGGCTACCGCCTAGGGCGGCACTTGAATATGAGGTGGCATTTTGACCATTGTCTGCTTTGTTCCAGCTTGGCAATTGGCTGCTGCCCTCCAGCACCCAGGTTTTTTTTTTGGGGGGGGGGCTGTAGAACGTACAGGGCTGCTTCAGATATTTAGCTAGTCTAAGGAAGCTATTTTGTTTTTATTATTCAGCACAGCAGTTTTCAGATGTGCTAACATAATTGCAAAAGGGTTTTCTGATGATCAATTAGACATTTAAAATGATGGATTAGCAAACTTGGATTAGCAAACACAACATTGGAACACTGGAGTGATGGTTGCTGATAATGTGCCTTTGAATGGCCATGTAGATATTCCATAAATAATCTCCAAATGTCTACACTGTACTTTTGGTTAACTTGGTGTTATTTCAATGGACATAAAATGTGCTTTTTTTTCTGCCAGGACACTTCTAAGTGATCCCAAACTTTTGAACAGTACTATGCAGTACTAGCAGATTTTTGCACACATCACCGTCATTTACATACTTCAGTTAGCTGGAAGTTGTACAAGGCCAGGCATTTGTTTACGTTCAGGCTGTCGTACAAAATGAACTGACTATTTAACAGATACAGAAGGTGGAAGAATAGCAGTTACCAAACACACTGTAATGACTGTATAGTACTGGGGGTTATTTATTACTGAGTAAAACTGCTTTTTCAAGTGCCATTAAATGAGATCTTAAATAAAGCAAGTCAATTTAAATCACTTGTATATGATTGTTATTGTCAATTTTTATAGTTTTTCTTAATGTATCAATTACGTCAATGTTATGTGTGTTTTTAATGCTGTGAGACAGGGCTCAGCTGTGAAATATACTTTTTCTCAGTTGATTTCTCTGAATGTATAAAGATCAAATGAAAAAATTAATAACTAGTACTCTCTTAGATACTAGTAAACATTGCCTTGCCTGTTTATATCAGGTATGTGGAAATTTCTAAACCACTGCTAAGAAATAAGAGGAATATTAAACATTTGAACGATCAGGTTTTTTACATTACCTCTATTTTAATGATTTTGGTTGCATATCATTAATTCAAACTTGGCTTTGGACCTTTTTTCAAACCTTGCAACATTGTAATTTTAAGCATTTTATACGATTGAGAAAAAGGTCTAGTGCTTGATCTATTCCTAGCTTTCCGAAGTTAACAGAGATGCTGCTTGGGCACAAGATAAATTCACAGATGTAGGCCGAGAACTGCATTTTATCAGTCATTAAAATAAATCTATGTGACACCAGTAAGAAAAGTGAAAGACCATTTTGATGTAAACACACTTTCTGATTTTCTACAATAAAATACCCACCAAGTAGATTAACCTATTGGTCCTGTTGTATCAATGTGACAGCAACAGGACTATGGATAAAATTCCATGTCTGTTGGCTGACAAAGATTAAAGACAAATGCTGACAAAATACTAAAAAAGACGACTGAATTGTGTCCAAACTTGTTTTAAAAAAACCTTTTTAAAAACAACTTAATATATGGATATGGAATTATATCCATATAAAATGCAGATCAACGAAGTGTATGCCACAACCTCCTTCAAGCTTTGACTTAATGCTATACTAAGAATTTTTGTTTAAGATTAACAACCTAGGAGCTATTAGGGTTAACTGTCTTGCAGAAAACGGAACAACAAGGTGTTTTGTCTGATCTGGGATTAGTGAACACTTTTGACCACAAGGAAACTCTGCTGCCTCCAACAATGTTTGTATTTAGATACGGGATGAATTGATCCCAGTGTTGCACTACTCTGACCAAGGACAACACTTACTGTAATTCCTTACAGTCTTACAGAAAATATTTGAAGATTTATATCGCAAGTTTATATGTGTTGCACGTTGCTGTAAATTAAACAGGTGATATTAACACATTTTTTTTCAGTTTTTTTGTATTTCCATCTGTCCTTGTTTAGTGTGTGTGAGGCAGAATTACGTTTGACTGAGGAATATCTACTTGTTCTACTTGTTAAAGGTAAAAATAAATAAATTCAGAGAAAAAGAGGCCATATCCTACAAATGCATATAATTTCACTAAGGAGAGACATCTGAGAATTAATGTTAGCCATCATCTTAGGGAAATGATAAACCAATAATCGTATATCCCACTGTAGGGGTTCAGCACTTTTCTTTGGTGTTTTAATTCCTCTAACTCAAGTGTTTTCTCTGCCCAGTGTATTTTCTTGCTTTGACATCTGTGGACCATTCAATCAGTTTATTCACTGTGGATCACTTTTAAGGGGCATTCAATGAGAATAATTTAAAAGTGACCCTCAGGAAAGCTGTTTAATTGGTTACTATCTGTCGTGATCCAGGTATATTTGTTTGGAGCCATGCTTATACTAACTAGTAATGCCATGCCCACATATGGAAGACCTGTCCAACAGTTTCCACTTGTAAATCCTTTAGCATCCCACATTGTATAAACACTCTTCATGTTTTCCAGTGGATGGCCTCTGATATATTATGACAGCAATTAAATTGCCATGTTAACCGCATCATAAATTGCCTGTTAAAATGGCTGTCAGAACGTTGGGTAAATGTGTTTAGAAGATCTTAAACCTGACCGTACACGCCCTTCCATAGAGGAATTACTGTTTACACGGCAAAACACATTAAGATAACTATTAAAAGACGACTTTTAAGATTTACATGAAGTTGAACGGCTCGCTTTGTTTTCCTTAAATATGTTTTTTGGTAATGTAAAAATGTTTCTTAATTTGGACTTCGAGGAAGATCTTCTAACTTGTTGAGACGGGTGTCAAAACCAGTGGCGAGGTTAGGCCTAGGCATTTGGAAGGATAAAACATGTACTGTCCACTTCTCAATGCTTTGCTTATTATAACCTACTTCTCTCTAGCTAGCAAACATACCTGCTGTTGTAACAAATACACTGACATGGGATCAGCAGGAGCCAAGGTACAAAATGACTGAGACCAAGTCAAAAATGAAGGGAATATTGAAGATCGGATACACTTGGTAAAATATTAGGAATTATACGGAAGAGCTGAGTTGAGAACAATCAATACCTGACAAAAGAATTTAGGACTGAACAGAATATAAATTGTAACAAAGGTGATCAATATCGGGGTAATAGGGAACAGGAAAATGTGCAGGAATGCTGAGTGAAGGATGGGTGCCAGTAGGTGGCATGCCAGCTGGTTTGCATACCTGCAGATATTCTGCTTCATTTACATTGTGGCTAGACTAGGCAGAAATACTTTTGGGGAGAAAGAAAACTTGGCTGGAATTATATTAATGCACTTTGTTTTTAGTACGTGTATTTTGTCATTCTGGGATGCAGTCCTTCAAAATCTCAAAGCTTTAGGGTTATTCAGTTGGGCACTAGCTCAAAAACGCAAACTAGAAACATTCAGATTGCAATTGCAGAAATCACAACATTCTAACAATTCCTCAGAGATCTGAGATCTGTGTACTGCTGACTGGCAATCAACCTAGTATGATCTCTGAATCGGCGTTTGTAATTGTGATTTATTGAGTCGTTTCCATTATTGTGTCCATCCCCTCAATCATCCCTACAGTGAAGTATGGTGACAGCATCATGCTGTGAGGATGTTTCTCATCAGCAGAACTGGGCATCTTGTTAAATTTAAAAAAGAATAGATACAGAAACATTTTAAAATATATGGAAAAAGTATAGGAAAATCTACATATGTCCACCAAAGTATGTCAAGAACAAAAAGATCAATGTTCTGCAGTAGCCCAGTCCAAGTCCTGATCTCAGGCTCTAGAACTTTGAAAAATTGGTACACATGCATTGTACAACCAACCTGAACAATCTATTGGAAATCTGACAAAAAGAAAAGGCCAAAATCTTAAATGGTTGAATAGTTATGAAACATAATTCCCATTTTTCTTGCAAACATTTCCTAACATAATAACACTGTCTCCTTAGAATAATTGATATTGAGTATTTAAAGTGTTTTTAAAAATAAGTGTTTTAAAATAAAATATGAAAAATGTAATACAATGTCAATGGTTACTTAATAATTCATATGGAGACTTGTTCAAGGTTCTGAATACTTTAGCAAGTCACTGTATTTAAGTAAATCAACACATTTAACAGCTACTGTAAAAAACATGCTTAAACACAGGCTGAGCTAGCCCAAGACCTATATTAGCCTGGGGCTAAGGTCAGTGGGTCATTATGTAATCATTACTATTGTAATTTAACATAATGCATACTATTGTTCTTTTTTAACTGGCTTTGACCCTTAAACTTGCAGCTAAGCTTGCTTATATCTTTACTGTATAACTTACTTTAAATATGCTTCAATGTTATTGAATATAGTTGGGTCACTGAAGACAATGTGAAGAACAACATGACCTGCACTAAAGAAAGATTAGGACATCGGTAAAAGACTAGAAGTGCAGTTTTTCTGTATTGTTTGCTACAATTTTCACATAGTCTTACTCTTTGTTGTTTATTACTCTTTTTACAGGGGTCCTTAAAGAGATGAGTGGGACTGTATACTTAAAGAAAGTGTGAACAATGCAAAATGGACGTTAAAGAAGGACTCACTAGGATGTGTAAAAACTAAGATGAAACTACAGAATGCATGTCAATTTCTTAAAACATGGGTTATAAATTATAAACATTTACAGTTACCATTTAGAAGCTTTGAGTCGTTGTATTTTCTGAATTAAAGATGCATTCTTAAATTTTGGGCTCCTGCATGTGCCGAAATGTGTCCCATGTCATCAAAACCACTGCCTTTCAATCTTGGATTTATGGCTAACTGAGGAATGTAAGCAATACGGCACGAAGGGAGGTGGTATATGGTCAGTTAATTGTGGATTGCCTGAACAATTCATTAGGTGTGGTATATGGGCAATAAATCATAAACCCGAGAGGATGCATTGCTTTTATAAACCGATTACCAATGCATTTACAACAAAAAAAGTGATGTTATGTCATACCTGCTGCCAGACAGCATTCAGACCACATCAAGCGGATTGTTTAAAAATAATTAAATTATCAGGTCTCATTTGACCTAGCAGCTAATTCCAGGTATAACTTAAAACAAATTGAAATTCAATGCTTTACTAAGTACATATTAAGGTTCTTTAAAACATTAAATACACAGTAATTTGAGAAACAATGGGAGTAAGCACTCAAGGTGCACATTTGTTTTTCATTTAGATAGTAGTTATTTCAATCATAAGTTCAATCAAAACGCATCAGCGGGAAGGAAGCAATGTAACCCCCTGACAGTGCCATCATGCTTCACTGACCCTGTTCCCTCTGAGTGAGGAAGTGTTGTGCATACAGTTTCACAAATATTGTAGTATTTTATAAAATTGGTCATATTTGTTGTTATTTCGCTTTAAAGAACATTTCTAGAAATGATTTAGATTTATACACTCCTCAAAAGAATTAAGGGAACACATAATAATAATCAAAGCAAATTAGACTTAAATTAAATTAAACAGGAATGTCAATCTTAGGAATTGATTGTGAATCCATGTCACCTGTTTCGGTGCAAATAAAAGTGACACTGGTGCACTGCAGAGGCACCAGCAAGACAACCCAGGAAAAGGGTATGGTTTTGCACGTGGTGGTCTCAGACAATTGCTCTCTCCTTATCCTCCACCACCTGCCGGATGATGGCAGCATAACATTCACCAGGGTTTCTCCAGACTCTTTCATGTCTGTCACATGTGTTCAGTTTGAACCTGCTCTCATCTGAGAAGAGAATGGGGCACCAATTACACCAAAGCAGGTGGCACTGCTGGACAGACTCATATCCCTGAAGTTGAATTGACTTTGTGTTATCCTTTGGTGATTATGTGTTCCCTCAATTCTTTGGAGCCATGTATATAAGTCTGACCCAAAAAACACTTGGCAAGGTTGCTGATAGATGTTAAAAGGGGGGCTACCCCTGCAACATCCAGCTTTATCAGTGAAGGATGTATCAGGTTTATTCATTATTCAGCGCAACTATAATGTATCTAGTTCATACAGTGCAACTACAATGTACCAGGTTTATACAGTGCAACTATAATGTAACAGGTTTATACAATGCAACTATTATATACCAGGTTTATACAGTGCAACTCTAATGTACCATGTTCATACAGTGCAACTATAATGTAACAGGTTTATACAATGCAACTATTATATACCAGGTATCGACAGCGCAACTATAATGTACCAGGTTAATACAGTGCCACTATAATGTACCAGGTGTATTCAGTCCAGAAATAAAAGAAAGAACACCGCTTCATCAATCAAACCACAGCTCTCCATATGAGCCCTCTCACCTAATATCTGTTGGTAGGAAGCCTGTGCCGGCCACACCACTCATTATAAGAAGTGAATACTCACACAGTGTTTCTTTCTTCAGGGTGCAGGTGCCATATGGACAAGAACATGTTCTGCTCTGTTGCCTCAATGTAATTGCTGTTGACACTGTAGAGATGTAGGACAGTACGTTAGGACAGATGACTTTATCCCGCGGCCTCCTGCTCTCTCCGGTGTTGTCATGCATTGTTTCAAACCCCAGTGCGCTTACCTGTGGCCTTTTAATTCCTGCCAACTATGTGATTGCTTGTTGACTAATTATACTTGTTAAACCCTGTAAGTTAAAAGTGTTAGAATTGCATTTGTTTCATTTTGGTGAATTCAATGGCCAGATTTTCTACACGGCATTATAAAGAAAAATGTGATAACTGTACGATGTTCAAGGTAGTGTTGAAATTACAAATTGTTAACAATAGATTTGGTCCCATAATAAGGCAATAAAAGAAACACATTTGATGACTGTGTTTTGTGACAAAGAAGTAGGTGCTCCAATGACTCCATCACAGAAAAATAAGAGTTGTAGTAACTATTGGAAACTCATCCTGCCATGACACAACTGTTGGTCCATCTCCTTCCAAGCAACAGTGCATATGTAAAGTATTCACAGCGCTTTACTTTTTTGAAGGGCTGGGAGAATTAAAGCGTTAATCTGTGTGATTTATTTTAAACATTTAACGTGTTATAATAGTTTTACGCACCTTTTTCCCGTGAATCACAAACACAATAGCGTCGGTTTTAACCTCTTACTGTTGTGACAGCTATTGTAAGTGAGTGATGGGAAGTTTGTATCTACTGACTAGCATCGTTGAGTCTCGTTCAGCAAAATGAAATACATTTTGGAATAAGGCTGTAACATAACATGATAAAAAGTGAAGCATTGTGAATACTTTCCAGATGTGCTGTATTTCACATTACCGCTGCCATCATCGAATTCTTATTTTGTGAAAAATTGTTAATATGGTATGGTGCTCCTATTGTACCAAAAGTTACATTTTCATGAGACTGGAAATGTTATTTCTCCTTTAGTTAAACAGAAATATCAAACGAAGATCACAGTATTTTTTTTACTGTTGATCCATGTGTTACATTTTATTGTTTATGTTTTATTTCTCCTTCATTTAAACAGTAAGATCCGGTGAAGACCAAGGTCTATTTTACTGTTGATCCCTGTGTTACATTTTATTTTGGTTATGTTTTATTTCTCCTTTATTTATACAGAAAGATCAACTGAACACCAAGCTCTGTTTGACAGTTGATCTTCCTTTATTAAAACAAGGAGATCAAGCAAAGGCCAAGCTCTGTTTTCCAGTTTATTTTCCTTTATTGAAACAAGGAGATCAAGCGAAGACCAAGCTCCGTTTTTCAGTTGATCCCTGGGTTATTTGGTAAGAATGTGGTGTCTTTGGTTACATCAACGTCCCTCCCCCATTGACCAAATTCGTTTTACTTAACTCTGAGTAAACCCCCTGATAATTCTAGTGCCAGCTGGTTAGTAAGCATGTGTTATAACTGCTCTTATTCCAATAAATGTTTGTACATTTGCAACACAACCCGATACAAAATCATCAACTAGTGTCTGGCCGTCCTAGAAGTCGGGGAGTTCCCAGGCAATTGAAGTGTAAAAGATGATGACAATCATGTGTACGGACGTTTGCACCAGAAGTAAAGTGCATACCAGCATGATAGACTGAATCTAAACGTTTCATCACTGATGCGAAGGCGTGCATGTGTAACACATCGTCATATTCTAACACATCTTATTTTTTATGCTTTTATGATTGGAGGCCAGATTTCTTTTCTATGGAATATAATCAGTTCTGATGTTTCATAAAAGACAACTTTATTGGGACAATTTCTCTCACAGAATAGCTTTCATTGATCAGAATAGGAATAAATGTAAGCAATTTAGAAGGAAGTTCTTTGTTTCTGGTCATTTTAAGCCGGTAATCAAACCCACGATTGCTGATGCTCCAGATACTGAATTAGTCTGAATTGTTCTGCTGCGCTAACATAACTGTAAAGGGGTTTTCTAAAGATTACATGGCCTTTTAAAATGATAAACATGGCTTAAAACAATGTGCAGCTGGAACATAGGACTTATGGCTGCTGAAGATGGGCCTGTGTATGTAGTTACGGCATTAATAAAATATTTCCAGCTACAATAGTCATTTACAACATTAACAATGTCTACACTGTATTTCTGATCAACTTAATGTTATTTTAACAGGACATTTCTTTTCTTTTTTCGTTTTTTTCAAAACAAGGACATTCACCCCTAAGTCACCCAAAACTATTGAATGTTACTGTACCTGTTACAAAATTTTAGGTTATTCCTTAAACTGAATGAACTTTCACACAAACCTTCATTGGAAGCTGATCTAAGAATACAAGTTGTGAAACCGGTTTGCCATGAACATTTTTAATTAAGAAAATGTACAAACTCTATTTCCCCTTCACATTTGAGATTTTGTAATGGCACATTGAGTATTACGGAAATGATACAGTAGTGTGTAGTGAAATGCATTTATGATTCCTCAATTAGCTATTTTGCCATGTGTGGCATTTTTCTGCTGAAGAGTTGAATGGAAAGTGGTGTGTGTTGGAAAATACTTTCATTTAATTGCTGAAAACTTTTCCCAGGTTTTGACCCTACTAGGGAATTATTTCTAGCCACAGGGCATCAATTGTTGTTGTAACTCAGTTTTTGGGGCTTTAAGCTGGATATCTGTTTAAGCACTTTGGGACAACTGCTGATGTAAAAAAAAGACTTACATTTTTTGGGGGGGATTGATTGAATTGCATTTACAGGCACCAGAGTTTCTAACTTAATGTCACTCTGAAAAACATTTCAGCTGAGATGGGTGGGGGCTTTCTTTCTTGTCATGTGAGATGGGTGGGGGCTTTCTCTCTCGTCAGGTGAGATGGGTGGGGGCTTTCTCTCTCGTCATGTGAGATGGGTGGGGGCTTTCTCTCTCGTCAGGTGAGATGGGTGGGGGCTTTCTCTCTCGTCATGTGAGATGGGTGGGGGCTTTCTCTATTCAGTCCAAACTGGACACCCTTGTGCAAGTGCAAACATTCATTAGTTTTTTTTACACAGCTTGCAAGACATCGGCGCCAATCCTGCTACCACTCGTGCTGCTGTTGTTATGGCGCTGTAACCCACCTTGGAGACAGCGAGGCCACAGCACCTGGGTCAAACACTAGCAGCAGGTGACTGCAGATCCAATTCAGTCAGTAAATGTGAGCCTACTACTAGTGAGAGGAAAGTCGGTGGCACAGAAGCGATAGGAAATTATGGGGACTCCGAGCAGCGATGGAGACAAGATAAGAAGACCTCCATACCTGGGCCAGGATAATGCCACCCTGATGACAGAGCTGCAGAGAAAAGGGAGCTGATGAGAAAACGTATTTTGACATAAGGTAACCAGGACATTGTCATTTTACTGGTTCACTGTGTAGTTTTGCGGTTTCGTTTTTGCAGTTTAATCCAGTCAACTATTACCCAGCCTACTGTGTGACTACCATGTCAGCACTCTGTTCTACTCTGACAAAGTGGAACCATTAAGTCCTCCCTGAGCAACCAAACATGTCTGTCTCAGTTAGGTTTTGTATGATAATGGCATGTTTAATCATGGTGAGAGCTTGATAACATTGTTGAGCTGTAGCTGGTGTGAACGAGCATTGTGGGACATGGCACGGGAGAGTGTGTATCAGCAGCAAAACAGACATGGATGCTTTGCTCAATGAATAGCCTATTGCTATTGTGTCGATTCAAGGTATAAATGATAGCATTTTCATCAATATTGTGTTCATATTTCAAGACAGCATGAAGGGTGCACTGTTCTTCTTTGATTTTATAGTTCTCTGAAATGTTTCTGGATTCCCATTACATTGTTTATGGATTCCCATTACAATGTTTCTGGATTCCCATTACAATGTTTCTGGATTCCCATTCCAATGCAAGTCATTTTATGTTTACAAATAGTTTTTTGCTTTTGAGTAGTTGTGTACACAATTTCCATAATTGGTTCCAAGTCTGCTACTCAGAAGTTCAAGTTTTTCTGGTCTTAACCCTTAAAAGGCTTTGCTGTGGAACTGTGGATTGTGCATACCCTCAGCTACAAGAAGAATGAACAGAGACACTTTAGTAATAATGTGAAATAGTATGAGTAAATATAACAACGTTGACATTTTGTTGGTTTTTATTGAGAAGTAAATTAAAACATGGGTGTTTTACACCGCAGATGTAAGCCCCCATGGGTTTAAAACAACTACAAGTGGTTCATGGTGTGATAATAATACAAAATGCATTTAACATTAAATATTTTTTGTAGTCATCTGTTTTTTCAAAAATGTTAACCCATGCCATATCCCTATAGTGAATAGCATCAGATATGTCAGAAATAAACCTCGGGTGGAATCTATTCCTCACTAGTATTCGTTCATATAAAGAGAAGGCTGGGAAAACACGGGGTAAACTATTCTTTGCAGGCATGACATACCCAATAAGAAGCTATAATTGCTGCCAAAGGTGCTTCAGCAAAGTACTGAATCAAGGGGTCTAAATACGTATGTAAATGTGATATTTCTGTTTTTTTATATACTACAAACAGTTCTTGATTGTTCATTTTGGGGTGTTGTGTGAAGATATATGAGGTAAAATCAATCTAACTTATTTTCAATACTGTTACAGGGCATGGTTTGGTCAGTCAATCTTTCACAGCTGCCTCATAATGTTGAGTTAAAATCCAGGCTGCTTGGTTATTTAAATGGATACGGTCCTCTTCAGCATGATAATCTGAGAATTTGAGGCAGAGAACTGAGGAACTTTTTGGGGAAAAAAGCATTTCCATTTCTGGGAAAACATAATGCGACACTTCCCTGGAGCAATGATCCAGAGGAGGAAAAGGTAGTTCAGCTACTGTTTCTCCTTAGCCAGGCTGACCATCAAGTGTACTTTATCAGAAACGTGTTAGTTTCTGAACAGCCTGACAGAAAGGAAACAGCATAAGCACAGGTGAGATGTCCCTTATCAAGTATTCCGATTTTTACTCCTAACGTTACTCTAACGTAATATGATGTCTTACGAATTCGGCTGATGATTTTTGTACAATAGTTTTCCGTTTTCCAATGAGACCAGTTGGCATTCTCTGCCCTCTTTCAGGGTAGTTGCAGTTGGTTTGTGGATTGACTTCAGTTCAGTTCGCCTTCTCCATTGGAAATCCCTGTTAATCTAAGGAATACGTCACTCAAGTTTACTTGGCTCCTGCTGCGTTTAGACATAGGAGGACCTGAGATCTTGGACCACACTTTAGGAGTACCAGGTTCAAAGGACTCGTGGCTGTCCTTGTCCAATGTCCTCTTGGTTTTGTTGCAGATGATACCTGATTCCAGCTGCCACGGTGTAGACCATTCCCTCCGGGTCGTCCCTGTCCTTGTACATCTGGTCATGCTGCTGACATGGATTGTGTTTTATAGACTCTGGACACACAGTCCATATGCATGTATTACTTACTACACATTTGTATTTATTAAAATGCGCATACGTTTTGGCCATTTTTAGAACGCTTTTCCAAGCCAGTGTGCATTGACACTGTTTTTGCTTGCTCCTTGGGGTCTCAGGCTGAGTGTTTTGTAAAGGCACTTTGTGACAAGTGCTGATGTAAAAAGGCCTTTATAAAATACATTTGACTGATTGAATGATTTCAAACTGTAGGCTGAGTGGCTGTCAACTACATTGTTGCTGTGTTAACAATGATGTGCCGGAGACATTTTCTAGCAAAGTAGGAATCAACTGAGGCATATTCGGTAAAGGTGCAGTTTTTCTGTACATGTATTTCATTATGATTAAGTGTAAGATTAGATTTAAAATGTCAAATGTATAAATTGGCCAGTGGTGGACATCTATCTTGCGGGTTCTGTGGCAGTTCATTCATTCAAGCTACACTTAACCGCCATTGATAGCTAATTACAATAGCAAAGCTACCAGGACCATTCATTTTCTGTATAACATCTCTAGTATTCTCTGGCAGTCTCTCCATAACAAATAATTTAGAAACCAACTGAAATAGCTGATTTACTTTATAATAGACACTTACTTTCTTACTTTACTTACAACTTACTTAAGTTTCAAAGTGAATAGAATGTCTGGTAGTTGTTTTTTAAATGAGACCTTTAAAAAGTTGAACAAACTCAGTGATATTGGAATGATGACCAAGTTAATAGTTTTAAAAGTATTCTTTATTTTTAACTGTATACAAGCAGCCGCTAATAAACCTGGGCACCTTGCTTTGTTAGCTCCAGTAAGGAGTTTGAACTATGGTAAAGATTTAGAAATGGAAACAGTCGAAAGTGTCAATTACAGTTTGTCATGATCACTAACACATTAAAACTGATTTTGTAAACAAGATTTTTTCTGCTTTCACTTGCAACAAAATAATTGCAAGCACTGATTTAATGTTTGGCGTAAAAGAGTTCTTTAAAAATGTGTCCGTCAACCCAAAATTTGCTCCACCTGATATCACTAAAACATACGTGTTCTTGAGAGAACTCATGTTGGTAAACCCACCCAGGAGGCGTGACATGCTGTTCAGTGCAGACTGCATGATGAGAGGACTCATGTTGGTTAACCCACCCAGGAGGCGTGGCATGCTGTTCAGTGCAGACTGCATGATGAGAGGACTCATGTTGGTTAACCCACCCAGGAGGCGTGGCATGCTGTTCAGTGCAGACTGCATGATGAGAGGACTCATGTAGGTTAACCCACCCAGGAGGCGTGGCATGCTGTTCAGTGCAGACTGCATGATGAGAGGACTCATGTTGGTTGACCCACCCAGGAGGCGTGGCATGCTGTTCAGTGCAGACTGCATGATGAGAGGACTCATGTTGGTTGACCCACCCAGGAGGCGTGGCATGCTGTTCAGTGCAGACTGCATGATGAGAGGACTCATGTTGGTTAACCCACCCAGGAGGCGTGGCATGCTGTTCAGTGATTCTGTAATTGAAGATCACAAATGTTAGAATGCTAGCTTTTGGAAACATGGCTGAGAAACTAGGAGGCATGGGTTCATTCCTAACCTACAGACTGCCATTTTGATATTTAGGTGAACCGACCCTTAAAACAGTTAAAGATAATAATTCATTGAGCTGGTTTGATAACAGAAACTAACTTATAGGGGAGTACACAAATATTTTAGGTTACATTTGTAAAGGTCCTACTACAGTGCAAGTGTAATGCTAGCATATGAATGCTTTATCCAGATCTTCATCGTCCGTTAACATTACAAAGTAATTAAGGCTGTGAAATTGCCAGAGCTCAATAAAATATACATGACTGTAACACAACCAATATAAAGCATCATCTAGGTTATATGTCATGTGAGGTAACAGGTCTAAGTGAAATAGCTTAAACCGTCATCATGGTGGTATTGTGTGTCTCTACAGACTGCATGTCGCAAAATGATGCAGCTCTATCATGTATACAGCTGGTTTTAACTTGGACAACCCTTCAAGCCTGGTCTTGTCCCATTTTCAGAGATCAGCTGTAATCGGTGGTGATGCCAAGCACGCGGCGCAATGTTTCCTCTTGGTCGTCCCCCATGCAAAATATCCATGCAATTCTGCCTCTGACAGATATGTGCTGTAATCTCTTTGAAAATGAGCATTTGCACCATGTAAGAACCTCAAAGCTGTGAGTGTCAGGAGCAATAGGGAGGAGGGGACAGATACAGCATACTGTACTGTATATGCTCTCCTGCCGTTGAGCACGGAGGCCAGAAGACTCGTACCTAAATCTGTCGCTGCACTTTCTTTTGCTAAATATTTCAGCCATTCCTTTGCAGATGGTTAGATGATAAAATTGAGAGATGTTTATACAAAATCACGACTGAATAATTGGTTAAGCCACAATCAAATTAGTGTATTAAAGCCAATGTATATACAGTGGGGCAAAAAAGTATTTAGTCAGCCACCAATTATGCAAGTTCTCCCACTGAAAAACTATGACAGACAAAATGAGAAAAATGAATCCAGAAAATCACATTGTAGGATTTTTTATGAATTTATTTGCAAATTATGGTGGAAAATAAGTATTTGGTCACCTACAAACAAGCAAGATTTCTGTCTCTCACTGACCTGTAACTTCTCCTTTAG
>JACXGK010000386.1:91709-115525 GCA_016801125.1 Novumbra hubbsi
ATAAAAGACACCTGTCCACAACCTCAAACAGTCACACTCCAAACTCCACTATGGCCAAGACCAAAGAGCTGTCAAAGGACACCAGAAACAAAATTGTAGACCTGCACCAGGCTGGGAAGACTGAATCTGCAATAGGTAAGCAGCTTGGTGTGAAGAAATCAACTGTGGGAGCAATTATTAGGAAATAGAAGACATACAATACCACTGATAATCTCCCTCGATCTGGAGCTCCACAGAAGATCTCACCCTGTGGGGTCAAAATGATCACAAGAACGGTGAACAAAAATCCCAGAACCACACGGGGGGCCTAGTGAATGACCTGCAGAGAGCTGGGACCAAAGTAAGAAAGCCTACCATCTGTAACACACTACGCTGCCAGGGATTCAAATCCTGCAGTGCCAGACGTGTCCCCCTGCTGAAGCCAGTACATGTCCAGGCCTGTCTGAAGTTCGCTAGAGAGCTTTTGGATGATCCAGAAGAAGATTGGGAGACTGTCATATGGTCAGATTAAACCAAAATAGATCTTTTTGGTAAAAACTCAACACTTCGTGTTTGGAGGTAAAAGAATGCTGAGATGCATCCAATGAACACCATACCTACTGTGAAGCATGGGGGTGGAAACATCATGCTTTGGGGCTGTTTTTCTGCAAAGGGACCAGGACGACTGATCCGTGTAAAGGACAGAATTAATGGGTCCATGTATCGTGAGATCTTGAGTGAAAACCTCCTTCCATCAGCTAGGGCATTGAAGATGAAACGTGGCTGGGTCTTTCAGCATGACAATGATTCCAAACACACCGCACGGGCAACAAAGAAGTGGCTTCGTAAGAAGCATTTCATGGTCCTGGAGTGGCCTAGCCCGTCTCCAGTTCTCAACCCCATAGAAAACCTATGGAGGGAGTTGAAAGTCCATGTTGCCCAGCAATAGCCCAAAAACATCACTGCTCTAGAGGAGATCTGCATTGAGGAATGGGCCAAAATAACAGCAACAGTGTGTGACAACCTTGTGAAGACTCACAGAAAACGTTTGACCTCTGTCATTGCCAACAAAGGGTATACAACAGTATTGAGTATTGAGTAGTACTGAGATAAACTTTTGTTATTGATCAAATACTTATTTTCCACCATAATTTGCAATTAAATGCATAAAAAATTCTACAATGTGATTTTCTGCATTTTGTTTCCTCATTTTGTCTGTCATAGTCGAAGTTTACATTTGTTGAATATTACAAGCCTCTCTCATCTTTTTCAGTGGGAGAACTTGCACAATTGGTGGCTGACTAAATACTTTTTTGCCCCACTGTATGCCACAAACAACATTTAGGCTTGATTAACAGTAGAGAAAACAAAATAGTCTGAAGATAAAAAAAAAACCACATAATGGCCTACCACGATGCATATAAATCCATCCGTGTAATAGTACAATATATGAGACCCCCAGTCCCTCCCTCACAACAATGGACCTTTGAAGTAGAAACTGGCAAGGATGATGTATGTTTCCTTGTAACTTAGCTAAGACATGAAGATAGAACCCAGCCATTCCATTGCATTGCATTAGTTTGCTCAACAGTGCCATTTTATGCATTCAAACAAGACGGCAGATTCTGTGGAGTGCACCCAATGTATAATTTATTATTCACTATTCAACGATCAATGGAGATGCAGCTATGAACAGCTATTTTAGATACAATAGACAATAAGCTTGCTTCAAACATGGAGAACCATGCCACTCACAGTAACTATAGCAATGCATAATATTGGCATTCAAAGTTTTGTATTATTATTTATTTTTATTGATGAATTAACAGACATTACAAATTATAAAAGCAACATGCAAAACCATGTACAAATATAACAATGAATTTACCAGAATACAAAACAATACAGTAATCATTATAATCTGGGGTATCAGTTTCTCGCTTGACTGTAATGTATTTGTCCTCTGGCTCAGTTGTGCACCGGGGCCTCTCACTACTTTACTTCTATTCTGGTTAGAGCCCGTTTGCACTGTGCTGTGAAAGTAGTAATACACAGCATTCTACAAGATCTTTAGTTTTTGGCAATTTATTACATAGAATTTGCAAAAAATGTTCTTTGTTTCTGGCCATTTTGAGCCTGTAATCAAACCCACAATTGCTAATGCTCCAGACACTCAACTGGATACTCATCTAAAGAATCCCTGTTATTATATTAACATTTATGTCACTAAGTTGTTTTCCTGAATTGAGTACTGTAGCCGTAGTCAAAATTAAAAACATACAGAATGTACAGATCAATATCAGAATACAAAAAAAACGATGCATCACATGGGTATATTTTGTTCTAAAATACTGATGAGGACATCTTTGAAGTTATTTGGGAGACATACCTATAAGGTTTCATCCTGGTACAGTTAGTGTCAGATCACAGTGTTCCAGTATATTTACTGTCCTGGAGAGATATACTTTTTTGAGTAGAGAACCTGTCTAATATGCTTGATATTCTATGTTTTCATGAGAAAGGATGCACCTTGCATGGCAAGATCAGGAATTTTGCTCATATTAGTTCCAAAGCTACAGCAGAGTGGGATTTCAATAACTGGTGTAGACCATTTGGCATTCTCCTTTTATAGAATTAAACAATGCAATGGTCTTATCGTGATAATACACATATGTGAATCAAATTGTCCAAAGCCACAGAACTTACCTCACTGTCAACATATATCTGGACTGCACTGTATACATTGGATGTGAACTTCACGTACCAGAAACAGATTTGTTCCATTTTAGGCCCTACGCCAAGGGGTGAAAAAGAGCCACTCAGTTATAAGCCCCCTCAATTGTGTTTTGTTGTCCCTATATATAAACACGAAAGTAGAGATTGAGGTTGATGCAAAATCTTTTAGTACAGTTTAAAGGACTGCTCACCTTAATGAAAAGAAATTCTGACATAATATTTTCAAGGAGGAAGGCATGTTCTGTATGTGCTAACTAATACTGTTTGAAGAAGACTTCACCAGCCAAACTGCAGAGGCTAAACTGCAAGGTGCATAATCATTAGTGAGCCTCAAAAACTGGACACCTAAAAAACAACACAAACAGCCTGCAGAGTTCTGGAAAAAGGTAGTGTGGACAGATGAACATGTATAGTGCTCTCAATTATTGAGACGGTAAAGCAGACTTCAAAGGCAAAGCAAAGGACAGAAGTGCGACAACACATTCAAAGGTCTTTTGTTTGAACAATCAACAGGAAACATCTGTTCAATTAGAAATACCTGCAAACCAAATTTCCCAACACATACGCACACATGAAATGGAAGATAGATAGTTTTATTCCTTATTTGGTAAAACACTGAAACGTACAGAAATAAAAGGGGACATTCTGTATCTTTTAATTGTATATTAATATTCTTTGAGTGTACCATAGAAAAAGCAGTATTGACTTTACTGTCCCAATACATAGAGGGCACTGCATCAGATTGATGAAAGGAGAGTGTGGAAGAAAAAGTAACTTGTGTAGCTAGGTTACAAAATGTACCACATAAACATACAACCCTGTATTACATATTAATAACATGTTAAATAGGCAAGGCCTTCCTTGAAAGAGACATTGTCTGGATGGCAGCATAAGTTGCTCCGAAACCTGTATATATTGTTCAGCATTAATGGTGCCTTCACAGATGTGCAAGTCACTCATGCCATGTACACTAATGCACATCACCATCACGGATCGTGGCTTTTGATCTGTGCGCTAATAACAAGCTGTATGGTCCATCGGAGACACAGAGTCCATGATTCCCAGAAATATGTTTTCCACTTTGCAGCGTTTCTGCCAGATGGGACTGGGTTCCACCGGCTCAGGTTCAGGTGCATCAGGTTCCACGGGTTCAGGTGCATCGGGTTCCACCGGCTCAGGTTCAGGTGCATCGGGTTCCACCGGCTCAGGTTCAGGTGCATCGGGTTCCACGGGTTCAGGTGCATCGGGTTCCGCTGGCTCAGGTTCAGGTGCATCAGGTTCCACCGGCTCAGGTTCAGGTGTGCCGGGTTCCACCGGCTCAGGTTCAGGTGTGCTGGGTTCCACAGGTTCAGGTGCATTTGGTTCCGCTGGCTCAGGTTCAGGTGCATCAGGTTCCACCGGCTCAGGTTCAGGTGTGCCGGGTTCCACCGGCAAGGTCTCCACCACAACACTGTTGCATGCTGTCCCCATAATCCCTCCCCCAAACACACGGGGGGCCGAAATAGCTGGCTTGCAGCCCCCGGCTGGGAGGTGATGTCCCTCTAGAGGAGCTGGGCAAGCCCATTGAGGCACCTCTCTTGGTTTTCCATTCATCTGATTGACTCCGCTGGTCGATTTTTTGGGTTGTTGAGTTATTCTGTAATGTTTTTGAGGACAGGACACCACGCGTAGTTTACCTCCAACGAAGCAAAACAACCAAATGGCGGGAACACAGGAACAAGGCAGACAAGACACAATAACTCAACAAAGAGCTGAACAGAACTGGGTAAACTAAATAGGGAGCTAACAAGACACAGGTGTAAACAATAACAGTCTACGTTCAAGAAAAAAGGCAAAAACCAAAGTGTGCAAAACTGAACCTCACACAAACACTCTGACCAAACCTCAAACCAACAGCACACTGATTTTCCAATTAGGCACTTTTTGCAGCAACCTGGTTTGTTAATCTCTTCCACTCACCAACACCAACATTTTTAAGAATACCTTCGCCACCTACTTTCAGAAACCTGTGTAACGTGTTCGGTGAATGACTGAACCAAAGCGCAGGGAGTCCTTCAAAACAGCCTTTATTCGGCAAAAACAAGAAGACGGCTAAGTCTCTTAGAAAAGTGCCACAAGCACTAATATACAAAGCCAGCCTTTCCTGGTCTGGACTAATAACGTAAGGAACACGTAACAGTAGACAATAACGCACACTGAAACAAGACATAGGGAGTTTAAAAACTGAGATGATTGAAACCAGGTGTGGGTGATTAGGGAAGGGTGCGTTCACAGGACATGGGGAAAACAGGACAAAACACACACGATGGTGACTAGAAGACCAGCAACGTTGAACGCCGGGGTGCCACACGAAAGGTTGTAATGTCCGCCACCAGGGGGCGATGTGACAACCTGTCCCTTAGCAGTTGTCCCTTCAGCCTTGCCGATAAATGTTTGACAAGTTACTATGGTCAAAATGCTTCAGTAGGGATTACAGGGATACAGCACAGCACAGGACACAGCACAGGACACAGCACACAGCACAGGACACAGCACAGGACACAGCACAGGACACAGCACACAGCACAGGACACAGCACACAGCACAGGACACAGCACAGGACACAGCACAGGTCATTTTCTGTGCACATTACTGGCCAGTACCATTGCCTGCTATCCTGCAGACCAATCAAACATGCTGCATGTTATTGTCCAGTTGTATTGAAATCCAGCTTCGAATTATTTTTGGCAACCTGTGGAAGGAAATGTCATTCCTGTTCATCGTTGTAAGAGCACAAAAAATATATATGCAAAAAAGAGGTAAGAAACGATTCCAACTTTGTGATTTGCATAGTCGCTTTTGGAATTCATACACCCCTTTAAAGCTCATTGGAGCTACAAAATTGTGTGTTTTGCAGTATCTTAGGAAGTGATAACAATACAACCAACCAGTAAAACATGAGGACATTAACTCTACTGATAGGCCAATAACCATTTAAAGACCACACCAGGAACCCTTTTCAACATTTAAACATTCATGGTTTGTCCAAGAACCCATCAAATAACAGATTTTCAAAGGGAATCTATTCAGTAGAAATTGGCTTTTTTACTGTCCTATTAAGTGTCACTAAACCACATGTGGAATAAATGAGATAGGAAAATGTCACCATTACTTTCCTGGGAAACCAGTGTACATTCATAAGGTGACACAATCTGGAGAGGTTCTGGGGATTTCCTATACTAATGTACTACCCTAAGTAATGTTTGTTAGCAGTAAAGGGGACATAAGAATTGAAACAGCTACAAATTTATTTAACAGTTCCCGAAGCGTGCTTTGAAGTTGTTTTTACCATGGTTAAGGAGAAGAGCCAGGATTGGTTTAACAAAACGGGGCTTTGCAGTGCAGCTCCATCCACTGTGCTTCATCTTTATTATAACACTCGGTCATGGTACATCAAACAGCTCCTAGCTTATAAATTATAAAGATAATGAATGGAATGTGTTCGTCAGAGTGTGGCGGTAGTGGCACCCCCAGGCTCCTTGTTTTCCTCCCCAGCACTGGCACAGGAAGTCACGCAAGGAGGTAAAAACCTTTTTGGCCAATACTTTTAATCAGCCTGCTTGACAAGCTTTTCATGAAGGAACTGCTCAGCTCACTGGTCAACATACTTAGAGACCAAAAAGTTGTGAGAAAAGGGAGAAGCAACGAGTGGATAAAGGAAACCAGTCATTTAAATCATATGGTGAGAGTCGAGAGTGCTGAATTTAGCAACGTGCCACCTATACACTGGCACGCAGGTGCACAAACACCAATCAGAAAGGACGTCTCGCCCCCCAAACCCGCCCTCTTTCATCTGCCTGCAATGGGAATGATTCCATTTAAAACGTAACTGTAAAATATTATTTACTCAAGTGAAACAATTTGTTTAGGGCTTACATTAAAAAACTATTTATCCTGACAGTATGTTGCAAAAGGGATGTAGTATATTTGTGTTTTATCTGGCTCTATTTTGCTCTAAAATGAATCACACTGCCCAGTAAAATGTGTGACATTGAAGTTACTTACTCAAGCAACGATACTCTATTCATCTTGCAGGAGGCACTTTAAAGTACACTTCCTGGTAGATGTAGGGGGTTGTACTGCCTAAAGTGTGTACATTTGGTAGTAGAAGTTGAAGTTAGGTGTCAGGGTTAGATGCATTGGCAACTCATGGGTGCTATAACAACAGAAAAAATTTGCATTTGCGATTCACCATCCCTCTGCTACTCAATAGCCTTGCTCCTGTTATAGGAGCCTTCTGAACCTGCGATATTGGCTCAGAATGTTCTTTGACTGAAATGTCAGCCAGACCACTACAGCCTAGCCGGTGGGTGTTTCATTTGAGAAGTCTTGAAACAAAAACCTATTCTACAAGCAAAATTGTAATATCAATATGGCCTGGATTCAATCCAAGGGGATTATATAGGCATTGCAGTAAAGAAATGTATCGGAGACAGACAGTGTATTACAGGTACCTGCTGGAATCAAACCCAGGTATTGGAGGTGCCATGCTCCACATAATGAGCTACATGGGACATAGCAGGTTTTAGAAGCAAATTCAGATTGAGGTGACATCTGCAGAATGTGCGGTAAATTGTAACCTCTTTGAACACTGCCTTGAAATGGCTCAGAAGCTTTTTACAAATTGAAGAGCCTGGCTAGACTACAGAGTAGTAGAAGAATGGTCAATTGCAAATGCACATTTTCCTTTTACAAGAGCACCTGGCTGACACCTGACTCAAAGTCTTCCTGACCCAGAGGAACCAAACTTTGATCATTTGATTGATGATCAAGCTTGTGTCATTGTATGCAACTATCTAGTAGAAAACAGTAAAAATGCTCCCACATTTTCAGTGTATTGCAGTTACAATAGACCGGTGCATTTCAGCTTTGCAAGTGCATGCTTCCACACAAAGATCCTGCCAAGCCTTGTTGATGTCTACCCCAGAGCACCTTGTTAAAGTAACATGAAAAAGGTTGTATAGTAATGACAGCCTGACTACAGAACACATTACCTAAATGATGTCACTTAGGACATCAGAACAGAACACTCCTGACACATTCTTTATTCTCACTCAATCTCCTCCATTGCTTTTGCTCCAGCCATTTGTTCCACAAAAATTATTTGCCAATTCTTGTATCAGTAAAATAGTTTATACACTATGAAATTAAGATTTATGAGGAACCCCCACCCCTCCCACACCGACCTTTATACCTTAATGCATTTTTAAGGAGATTTGGCAAGGTCTGAAATTCACTGCGTATTTCACTGCATTGACATTGGACACATCTTAACACACAATCTGACATAGTATATGTTTCCAAACGTGCCTAGGTTATGTTACACATTCACACTTGTGGTGTTTTTAAAAGTAATTCAAAAGTAATTCCTGCAGTGAATGAGATAGAGAAACCTTTTCATTACAGCAGTTATTTCCATGTCGTAGTTGGAAAACGATCAGTTTGAAATTCTGTGGATTTATATGTTATGAATGTAAATTGGAAGTCGTTGTTAAGGGAAGGCCCTTATAAGGGCTTGGGATTTGGCCTAGAGGGGGGTTCTTCCGAGGGTTCTGGATGTAGTGGGATCAGTGAGGAGGTTTGCTTTGGGGAAAGGAAGTTTCCTCCTGTGTCCTTTGTCAATGTAGAACAGGAGATAATGTCAGCACTGTTGGGATTAATCTGTTTTAGGGAAGAGATTAAGGCCAGACATAAATCTGGGCCAAATATGGCAGCGATGCTTAGTGCGATGGGTTAGAGTAGATTTACATAATCTAGAACAGTGCAGCCTATTGAAGGGAAATGGGAGGATAATGTTGCAATAAGTGAGAATACCTTCAGGACGTACGCATATTTTTGGTTGAATTCGATTATTTGCCTAAGGTCAATGGGCCTAAAAATTACTTCTGGTTAAAATGTTTAGAATGAACACTAACATGTATAGAGCTGGATGCTTCACTCACCTGTAATATGTATTTATAATGCCCCACTGCTGATGTAACACCTGCCTTATTCTGCCTGCTTCAATAGGGAGCAGAAGCCGCATCTATAGTGACTGTCATTAATGGGACCTCAGCAACACTGTGTGCGACACTTATTAGGTCCTTCTGACAAATTGGAATCAGCGCTGCCTTCTGGCATTTACTAAATGGATCCTTAAGTACCTTCCAACAATAATAAGTTATGTATGTTAAATCAGCCAAGAATGTGTCACCCATTGTTGTGTTTCTGCTATAGGTTAATAACACTTTGTGCAAAACAAATTGTGTATATCCCTATTTGGGATACATTTACATCTTTCACACATGTATTATTTCTCATGGTATTGCCATTTGCTTGCAGAACTACAACTGAACTGAACTTCAATTTGTACAAGCACTAAACAATTGTAAATGGGGAAAATAACATTTTCTTCCATTTAATTCCTACATAATTCCTGGGGATGAGAAGACAGTTAAAGATTTAATGCTCACATACAATTAGTGGTACTGTAATAATAACATTTGGCCTAATAACACAACAAACAAATGTTGTAGGAAATAACATTTGAGTGTGATACCTTAGTAATAGGCTACAGGTGTAACTAAAACATTTCGTTTATTCATTGATCACAGAAATGTCAACATTGCTCGGTAAGCCTTTCTGGTGTGTCCGGCATACAAATCTTGCAAGTAGAGTAGTAATTGTATCCCCGGGTTTGGCTGATTTCCCCCTATCTTTTTATGTGCGCTTTAAAGAAATGCTGTCTCCTCAGAACTTACAACGGGATCAACATCATTTTCAAGGCCTGTAACTGCAAATTAATGAATGGAAGGGAATACAGTTAAATAACACAATGGAAAACAATTTGGTCTAAATACAAAATACAGGTTCCATAGGGTCAAATCAATCAATGAAATGTATTGCATATACACACAGAAATGTATTGCATATACACACAGAAATGTTTTGCAGATACACACAGAAATGTATTGCATATACACACAGAAATGTATTGCATATACACACAGAAATGTATTGCCAAAACACTATGACAACCTACCTAATACGCTGTTAGGAATTAGTATTGGGAATACGAATACAATGAAGGGGTGTACCAGGTCTGCAACAATGTTAAGGTTGGTGGCATGTGCCATACAGACATCAGTATGAAACCCAGACCCAGGGTTTCCCAGCAGAACCTCGCCTAGAGCATCACACTCCCTACACCAGTTTGTTGTCTTCCCACAATGCATCCTGGTTCCAAACAACCTTCTTCCACTGCTCCAAGGTCCAGTTCAGACACTTGTCTGCCTGTTGTAGGTGCTTTCAATGGCGGATGGGGTCATCATGGGCACTCTAAACGGTCTAGGGCAGCAGGTCATTTCAGAGAGTTCGTCAAGATCAAAAGAAAAATGCAATGGACCAACACAGGTAAAATTGTTTTTGGGAAACCTACCTCAGTCTTCTAAAATTGCGTAAATAGGACGCATTGTGAGAATTTTTAAAGGAAAATTCTCCAATGGAGTCTGAAGAGATCTTTTAAAATAGAAAATGTTCTATAACACATATTCACTTAAAAGGTGTGGTGTAGATTGTATAATGTATAACGTAAATGTAATTGCTTTTGTAAATACATTTTAAGGCAGCAAAAAAGATGAGTGCAAGGGAATGAGAAGCCTTCATTTATCCACTGCCCCCACCAAAAAATAGTTATGTTTTGGGGTTTCATGTTTTTCTGATATCTTCGGAGCTACACACAATATAATTCATGAGAATTATAATGTCGGTACCCAGAATGGAGCCAAACAGGTGCCAGCAGGGTCACTAGGGGTACACCAAGATTGTCATATACCCATTAATATTAGATAATTTTTTATCACACTTGATACATGATTGGAAAAATCCAGAGGTGTGCTTTATAGCCTATAACTCACACGTGTATAACGGAGCTATCACTCAGGACACATTGCATTTTTCTCCCTCATTCAATTTTTTTTATCAAAAACTAGGAAAGAATGATTTAGTCCTATTCAATATTGCAGACAAAAAGGCTTACCAAAGCCTTACCAAAGGCTTACCAAAGGCTTACCAAAGCCTTACCAAACCAAACACTGCATGGTGAGTAACTGAGTAACTGCTGCCATGTATACACATGTACTTAGTGTGCATAAGAATGTTTCACTCAGGAGGAGCACACCATGATCTACCGAATACTGTGCCTGATCATTTTTATGTATTGAATGTCCTGACACAACATTTACATTTGTAATTTTATTTTCAACTGATCTATCAGCCCGGGCAAGAACACATTCAAGCATGGAATTACCTGATGACATAACATCAAACATGTTGTTTCCAGCGATGAAACACTGATAGAAAGACATAGTAGGCCGCTACAATGCCACACAGGCAAAGATAACATATGACATGGCCTCTGCAATGTAAACAATATGTTTGTACTGACTGGAATTAGAAATAATAATAAGAACCACGTACTTTGGATTTACACAGCATGATTGGAGAGGAGAAGGAAGTTGTGCAGCGAAACGAGAGAGTGAATAGGATCTGCAGTCATGTGTCTAACTCAGTGGTCTGATGCGGGAGAATGAAAGGAAGGGGGAGGCGGGTTTGTTCTCATCCAATTATGGCGGCATGCTGAACCAACACCTCAACACCTCCTCCAAACACCCCACCCACCCAACACACACAAACCTTTTTCTTGAAAGACAGCTACATTTGCCGGTTCATCTACTCAACCCTGCTTGAGTGACAGAGATACTAGAGATCTCAGTTTCTGTCTGTTCCCCGTCATGGCTGGGCACATAAGTCCTGCATTGTAAGCTACATCTTCCTATATCTTACTCTCCATCCTTTCATCTGCAGGAGCAGGGAGGTGTTGCAGACTTTAGGTGCATTCACACGGCCTCCTGGGCTAAGGGAGAGTTTAGCCCAGGGCAAAGCAATTGTTCACACGTAGTGGGATAGCCCTGGGCCAGCTAGGAACACGTCCATTGTCTGTTATGTAGGCATGCTCTTTCCATTACAGACAACAGGTTTAGGGAGAAGGAGACGTGTCATTGATCCTGAATGATGGAACGTTTTCTTCAGCGTCAGGAAAGGTCAAGGGGGAGTTTATGACATGGATGTCCATAGCCAAGCATCAAACCCTGTAGCCAGGCATGTGAGCATGGGAGGGACGTTTTTAATGTCTGTGCCATCCATTTGGTTTTGCAAATAAAAATACTGTGAGGCAGTGCTCCAAATAAAAGCAGGACTCTGGCAGGATCTGGTGGTGTTCAGTCGCAAACATGTGCCCAGTGACTTACAACGGAGAAAGCAGTAGACACTACTACTACTACACTCCTTTCTTAATTAGTAAATGACTGATAATCTGAGCAGACAGGCTAATGTCCTCAACAAGATGCAAGACTATCTCCTTGTAGTAAATGTGCATCTCACTAGTGGAGATATGTATCACAATAAGTGCAAATGCAATCTCTTCCTAAATCAGTCTTTGTAAACATTACCAGTCCTGTAGCAAAACAATGACAGAAGCTTTGTTCATTCATGATACAAATGCAATACTTCAATTGTTTTACCTTGCTATGTATTTTGCTGTTCAGTATGCCTTATAGTAATATGCTGGCTGAATAGAGAGATAGAAAAGATTACCATGTAACCGTAGTGTATGATAGCAACCATGTGAGTGGATTTCTGCCTAACAAGGAGCACAATGTTAAACATGCCAGTTACAAAAACTTGATTTACCGCATAACCTTATGTAACTAACTAAAGTACAGTTGCAGGGAAGCAAATGACTTTGCTAACTTTAGCTCTGCTAGTTAATTACAACCATGACATTTTGATAACATGATGACAAAGTAAACGTTGGTTGCTACTTTAGCCATTTTAACATTGTCAGTGTCTTTCTAGGCTCTAGTGGATTTTTGACAAAACAGTAATTAGCTCCTGTTTAACGTCATTAGCCCCATACATGCAACCCATTTACTCAATTGCAATCAATAGACAAGCTTTCTTAAACAAGTTAGCTGTGTACCCTTTATTGCTCTTACTGCATGCAGTTTGCACACTTGTGACAGAACTGCATCAAATACATCTTCAGAAATGTTTTTTAAGTAATTTGAGCAGCCATCCATGGGGTATATTAATATTGCTGGAACGGAATGGAATGTAATGGGAAATTGGTTGATCAAATTAATTTCTTGAGCCAACAGCAACCGAGTAACCAATTTATGGCTGCTTTCTTATAAGCAAAAAATGCTGCATCTACAGCAAGGGTCCACCAGATGTTTCTCCAAGTATCTCCAAAAACGTTTTTGTTTCTCTGTAATTATTTATTTAAGTGTATATTTTAAATGTATCTATACCAATTATTTAGTTCCAAGTGTCTTTGTCTAATGGAATTATGCACTTTGCCTAATGGAAAAAGTGATTTATTTATTTAATTATCCCTAGATCAAACTGTTACTCATACAAACATGTTCAAGCATGGACAAAAGTTTCTAAATGTCTTCCGATTTAAGATGTTTTGGACAGAATTTACTTTGTTTACTTTAAAAGGCTGCAGTATTTATTATTACGTGTGTGTGTGTGTGTGTGTGTGAGAGAGAGTACAAGTGAAATATAGTGACAGCTAACATGGAACAGAAGAAAGGTGCACTGTAGTTTAATGATTGAATACACGGTTTTTAATATCATTCATCAGCACATTCATCATGTAATGAAATGTGTCTATTCAAGTTAATAATTTGTTTTGTGCATAACTTTTTAATCCAATCTTAATTGTGAGAATTGTGCTTGTATATCTACAACAGAGCCCCAAAAACAAAGGCCTGAACTAAGGCATCTGTGATGACAGATGCATCCCGACTGATTCTTTCAGGTGAGCTAATGCATCCACTGTAAGATCTGCACCATTGAGCAGCTGTTCATCAAAGCACACTCCTGATGACTTATACAAGTTGTGAAGCACACAGCTGGCAACCACGATGTTAGGGAGCCTGCCAACGGTAGTGTTGTCCCTCTTCATGACACTGCATCATCTACTGTACCCTTGAGTTTCCTGAAGGTGTTTCCCACCAACATCCTTGCCTGGCCTTCATTCAGCTTCTTCTTAATGTTGGCTGCCCGTTGTCAGACCCAGGAAATAGCAACACTGGCTGCCTCTTTATGGGTTTACACACGCAAAAACGTATTAATATGATTGATATAGTTAAATAAGGCAAAAATATGACAGCAATATAGGTTGTGTATTTCATAGTTATAGTTATTTGGTTGAACAAATCTGCTGACTATAAAACTCTCGATGCAATGCCCCCTTGAGACAGGCTCTTGTGGCAAAGTACATTTGACCTCAGAGGAGATAATTGTTTTAAAAGTGTAAGGAAATGTGTGTTATCCCTCATCTCAATTACCAATCATTTAAAGTGATGCATTACACCAAGATTGTCAGATTTCACAGGAGGACTAACCATAAGCTGGATCATGGGGAAACAACATATTTTACTGACTAGTAGAGCATAGGCTCTACCCAAATGAGCTTTGTGTCTGGAGGCTGTTATTAAAGTTTTACTGCTAACACAGAAGAATTACTTGGACTTTTCTTTTAGAATTGTGATCCAAACCCCTCAAATTTTGATTTGTCTGTCCCTAACACTTTTTTCTAATCTTCCCTTGTCCAGTGTTTGTGTTCTTTTGCCCATCTCAATCTTTTCTTGTTATTGGTCTGAGTTTTGACATTTCTTTGCAATTCTGCCTTGAAGGCCTGCATTCCGGAATTGACTCTTCACTGGTGTTTTGCAGGTACAATTTAATGAGGCTGCCAGTTGTTTTTGAGACTTGACACACTATTGTATTTGTCCTCTTGCTCAGTTGTGCACCGGGCCACAACTCCCACTAATTATTCTATTCTGATTAGAGCCAGTTTATGCTGTTCTGTTAAGGGAGTACTACTTATTGTTGTACAAGATCTTTTTGGCCATTTCTTACATAGAATAGCCATTTCTCAAAACAAGAATTGACTGATAAGTTCATTGTTTCTGGACATTTTGAGCATGTAATCGAACCCACAAAGGCTGACAGTCCAAATATTGAACTAATATAATAATAATACTTAACTTGTCTAAATTTGCCTTTTTATATTATATTTTTGGATTAGCAAATCAGGAGTGATATTGCATGAATGATTATCTTTTGGTGGTTCTGTTCTTGTTAAAGTAGCAATTTTGTCTATAGTTCTTTGTACTTTGTTTTTACGCTTGTCCCAGGGATTATATGAATTATATGACGAAAGTATCCTTTTTAGAACAACGAAATGTTCCCTCTAAATGATCTGGTGTCCTGTAAAATCTTAGGATATGAACTCTTTGACCTTGCCTTTTGAGCACTTGATCTAAAGAAACATGTTTGTCCATTTCCAAAGTTCACTTGGCTGGGTTGTAGATTTGGCTTCACCCAGAAATGTTGTGATATAACAGCTGTTTCATAATGATTTGAACAGTATTTAACCAGGTAAGTAAATGAACAACTAATCCTTATTCATTGCATCAAAAGTAATGTTAGGGGGGAGCATGAGCAATTAGAATTAGTTGTCTTGTTTAGGGACACAACAACACAGCTTTCACCTAGGCGGTAGGGGAATTAGAACTAGGTCCCCAAGTGGTCCCTCAACACTAGGCCCCCTTATTGTTGGGACCTTGTGAGTGAGGATGTTGTAGAAATCCTTTTAATCAGTTTTAAGAATTTTTGAATTAAACAATGTATTCAAAATTGTAAATTGAATAGTATTCATTACAGAACAAATCAATCACTTAACCCCATAACAGATAAACTAAGAAGTTATTATTGATATACTTCATTTATCATTGATAGACTTCATTTAGCACTGATAAACTTAATTGTAAAGACATGAGCAAAGCGTCAGTTGTGAATATGGCTCTTCTCAGTGCAGCAAGACCTATTTTCTTGTGAGCAATTATGATTGTAGCCACTGGGCACTGTGGTAGAAAAATACCATATCCAGAGCTTGAGATGCCAGCTTTCAAGGTAGTGTGCGTCACATTTTGGAACCCTGGAGTTTTGCATATGAGAGAAGAACTACGTTGGAACTGTATTATTTGTTTGACAAGTGCAATATGCATAAATTCAAACTTGAAATTATCATGAAAATCTATCCAGCATATTCTTGTGTAATGTAAAACATCTTTAAGAAAGAATTGTATTTTACTGTTGTATATGTGTTATTAATAATGTAATAAATGTGATAAGGCACTTTGGTTGTTGGTGGTTTTAAAAAAGAAAACTGATCCAGGGGCTTTATCCTCTGTTGCATTGTCCCAAAGAACAGGTCTTAGCAGCAGTGTAATGGCCATATAACTTACTTCATGTCTTATTGCTTAAATACCCACCACATAGAAAGGCCTTGGTAAATGGCCATTCAAGCGAAAAGCCTAATAAAACTCGACATTTATAAACAAAGGAAATCATAATGGTGTAAGTGAAATGTAATTTGATTTCCATTATACTGTAGTGGATTTGTTTTCACCTACACTGTCAACATAATTAACCAAGATAATCTTCAATGCGGTGTATACACGATTATGTTTTTTTTTTTTAACTGAGTGAACAAAATGTAATTTGCTAAACAAATGTATTTCAAAGAAGAAAAAAAACGTTTCTGTTAATATATCGCAAATCACATGGGACAAAGCAAAACATTAATAGAAAGTAAATACTGCTCCTTCTCAGCTGATGAGAATTAAAGAAAGAAAAATCCCACTGATGCCACTGAAAATCAGATAATTATCAGATAATAATAATAACTCTTACAATAACTCATGCAATATATTACACAGACTTTCAAAACTCCTTCCAGACAAAAATACATTGATTGGTGGTATTTCTTCTACGTACACATTCAACATTCATGCAAATTGTCTTGAGCTCAGACATCAAAGATCTGTTTCCTTTGCAAGGAATTTTTTTATGCAATTCCTGTTGCCAAACAGGATAATCTGATTGATGATGGATTTCATAATTGCTTTAGTGTTGGTCATGTTCACAGGCCACCTAGATCATTCCATCCCCAATCCTATACACGTAAGGATTTACACACGACAGATTGTGCATTGCCAGGGACGTCTCAGCAGTGTCAAAAGGCCATTATTCCATGGTAACACAGTCTGAAGTGTGTTATGCACTTATAGAATCATGTTCTTTTAGTGAACCCAGACCTTTCAGAGACCCAGAACTCAGGGATGGTCAATTCTGGTCAATTCGACTTATGTGTGTGTATGTGCTTATATCAGTTATCATGTGTCCATAAAGTGTAGGTCGTTTAACACGAACCATACAATAAAATGATGTGTTCCTGGGGCTACACAGAAAATGTCAAAACCCAGGACTCAGTGATACCAAGTCTGGTCGCCTAGACTTATATATGGTAATATATATTGTAATTAGCCCTACGAACTTGATTATGAAAATGAACAAGTTATGCCCTAGTAATCTATATTTCTAAGTGTTTTTCCAATCAAGTACTAAAGTTACAATACAAAATAGAGTAACATATCAACTCGATGTAACGTCTTCCCAACGGGTCTAAAAGGCTACCATAAATATCTAACTCACTCTATAGCACGGATGTGTGCTAGGAGCCTCCATTAACAATAGACTCCTAGAATATAGGCTACAACATAACGTGTTGGGAGGTCTCTTTAACATTAGCAATTGCCTATAAAATACAACAAAACAACATGTCGGGAGATCTATTTAACATTGACAAACTCCTAAAAATGACTACAACACAACGTGTTGGGAGGTCTCTTTAGCAACGATAAACTCCAACAACCTCTTGGCGATAAGGCTATTTATCCTAAAATCAGACATATCTAAAACATTCAAGCAAATAGTCATTAGCATTACTTTACCTTGGCAAACACAATGAACACACAGGAAAGGAACTATATCCACTTAATCAATGCAACATCACCAAATGGACAGGATGTTTTCCATCAGCTGTTGTCAGACATGCAGCAAGGACAAACATTTCTACACTGTTCTTGTAATATTTGATCCATAACCCATACAGTACAATAAAGCATATCAGCCCTTAATGGGGAACAGGGGAAATCCAAACACTACAGATAAATGTCCATAATATCATGCATTTAGTTAAATTCCAAGTCACCACTTCTCCAGGTGAGCTCAGGAAAGCAGGGTTTATTGCTGTGTTTCACAGCTTTAGAGAAACAAATGTTATGCAGGACCTCTGATGAACATCACCAAGGGTGTGTTGGAGACTTGGTGTGGCAAGACACTCCTCTTTGTCAAATACACTTCCACTCAGACATTTCTCATAACACAACATTCTTTTAATAGGTTTACAAAGTTGGTGAAGTAATGGAATATACTTTAACGAAGAAGCCCATTGACATAATTCCATTCCTTATGCATGGTGTTAAACTTAGCTAGTTAACAAGTTGGAGGTAGCCCATGTTGCTGTGTACTTGCCAAACATTTTTGGGATGCAGACTAATAAAAAAATAAAAAAATGTAGATTGTACATGATTTCCAAAGCACGCGTGTTTCACACTTCACAGTGCATGTCAAAGGAAAAAAACAATGCCTCAAAGTGCAAGGAACTCCCTGTAGACCTACACAGAGGGATGGTTCTGTTGAACATTACAAAAACATTAACTAAAACATTGAAATGGACACTCTTACAGAGCTTCAGTTTGCCAGCAGGGATGGGAGAACACATTTTTCTGCACCCTCCATCAATCAGTCCTTAATGGTAGAGTTTTTTAGTCGGAAGCTACTCCTGAGTAAAATCCATATGACATGCTGCCAGAAGCATACCAAGAGCATGCAGAAACATATCATGTGGTCTGATGAGACCAATATGTAACTACTGGGCCTGAATGCCAAGTGCTATATCTGCTTCCGTTCGTCATCTGCATCACGGCCGTTCGTCCTCGACGGTGTTGCTCTGCAGAACACAAAATCCATCATTGAGTTTGCCAATGAAACCAAGAGGCTAGGCCTAACACCAAGCAATGAGTAGGTATCCTACGATAACCAGATCAGAATCACTAGCCCTGTCACGTCCTGGCTGGGGGCCCCTGGCCATCTTTTGTGCCTCGGGCTCACAGCCAGGATGTGCCGTGTAGAAGTGCCTCTAGGCACCTCTATGCTGCTGTTCAGGGCTCCCCAATCAGAGACAGCTGTTGCCAGTTGCCTCGGATTGGGGAGCCTACTTAAGCTTATTAAACGTCCACACTCGGTGTGGTTTATTGTTTGGCTATGCCTCTGTTCACGGTCACTATCATCGTTCGTTCGTTTGTTCGTTTGTTCGTTCGTTCCTTTTTTACTGTGGATACTATGGTTTACATAAGTCCTGTCACGTCCCGTCACGTCATGGTGTTTCTTCTTGTCTTGTCTTATGTTTTGGCTGCTTGTTTCGGCACCTTTGATTTGTCGTTTAGTTTGTGTTGTTTTGTTTAAATAAATTCACTTATTAGTTAAAATGTCTGCGAATGGTTCCTGCACTTCCCACACCCGTGACAAGCCCTGCCCCACCTCCGAGGGTTTTAACGTTTACACATGGAAGTTCTAAGTATCTCTAGCCCAGGATGACTACTCAATGCATGGGATGTCTGTATTTGCTTGCCTGTTTTAGAACTTGATTATGAAGCAAAAGCCCATTTTCCCTTGGAGTGGGTTTCTGTTTGCAATGCAGCTTTTGTGGCATGGGACATACACCTTCAATTCCTGTACCGGGACAAACCTAATCATGTTAATTACAGGCTTTAAAAAAGGTGAATAATGGTGTGTTTTGAATTTAAGAAGTTCACCCAAATATGAATCAAGGTCGAACTATCCCTCTAAAGTGATAACACCTAATGACGATGAATCTCAAACCACCAAGCAGAATTGTCTGGGCAATTACCAGAAGTTCCTGGTAATTGATGTGGTGCACTTTCTGCAACACTGCCCGCATTCACCTGACAGTCTCAGATGCACAGAGCTCCCCACCCCTTCAAGGCCTGCTGGCTTCATTTTTCAAGACAAGACTCTGCCCATCGGGAACCCCCGTAAGAGTAACATCAGTTCTACACGGAGCCTCTGATTACAATGCGGCATGATAGTTCAGCTTCCAGGCTTTTCTCTTAAATACATAGTGTCTTCTTTACATGATATGCGTTTACTTGAGGATTTGTCCAGGTAACTGCAACTAGAAATACATCAAACTATTGAAAGACAGGAAGTGTATTTTTGAAGGTAAAATGATCAATAAATTTGCCAACATCTAGTAGAAGCAATACATGTTCCTTTATTGAATCACACGATTTCTACACTCTGTAGAGCTTTGGCTTTATAACAAGTACCAACTTATATGAGTAATAGCCTACTAGACTCTAAATCCCCTTGGAGTCATCTGTGAGGTGATGGAACTGAAAGAGTATAGTGAAATAGATCTGGCCCTAGGCAGTAATTATATACGTAGGCTCGGTGTCCATACAGAGCTGCTGTGTGGACAGTATTGACTGAAGAAAATGATTGTGCGGCCAAGGGAGCTAACACATCAGCCTACGACTTAAAACGAAACGGTTAAAGGGAAAAGGAAATCAATGAGTCAGTCGTGCCAGAGACATGTCTCTCCCTCTGGGCCTTGTCCTCCAGTTTTTGTTTTAGTGACACATCTGCCAGAAAGAGTAAAAGTCACACAAATATTGTTCTAGACACTAGATCAACAGAAATTAAGAAAACAGTTTTCTGCAATCTGCTGTATGCGATTTTAATTTGCAACCCGTTCTGTAAACCGAAGCATTTTTTTTGTTTGTTTGTCGTTAAACATTTGGATGGAAACTAATTAAAATGCATCCTACTAAATTAAAGGTGCAATTTACAATTTGGTGGCTGAAAGACAGTTCCACACCAAAGTATTGATGAATGATTCCTTAGAAGATTTTAATGCAGGAGCTTCCCTTTGTATCAAGTTGTTAATGCCATACAAACAAATAATATCTGTGTCCAGCCTGCTTGTATAATAGCAGCTGCTAACGTGGTGGAACCGATAACGAAAAAAGTAATTTAAGAGGTAAGGAAGAGCTACAGGTTCTGGGTTTACCCAATGGCCCCCAACCATATTGAGATGCAGTCAACAAAAAAGGATATGTACTCACTAGTGAAAGTTGATCTGGGTAAGAGTGTCTACTAAATTACTTCTCTCTGCTGTAATTCCGCTATCATCTGAATTACAGCAACTGTGCATTTAAACCTAATATACCCTCCACTGGCTGGTGATTCTTTACACTAGGGCTTTTCACATAATTGGATAAACAATTTCAATGTAACAAAATAAGGAAAAGGTGAATGGTGTCCTAATTTTATTAGGACCAACTAACGTTTATTGGCATGACTGCTTCAATAACCTACTCAAAAAGTGAACTTGTCTAGTAAATATTTGCACGGTTGTCAAAATGGTTGTCAAAACACCTTAAGTGAAGTGTATCTAAAAATCCCCAATGGAAAAACTGAATGGTATAAGTTCAGTTTTGCAGCAAGGCTTTGGGGAATTATGACTCATACTATTTTAGGCAAATATTTAAGTACTGGGAGTGGGTAGAGGGGGGGGGGGTGGAAATGGCGGTAATATGCTCTTTGTATTAAAAGTTATGTTTCCAATTAAAACTTAATTACAAAAAATACATATTGCAGTACCATACCGTATGCATTTGGAATTTGGATTCATGAAATAATGACACAAGTATTTAGTTGTTGTCAAACCTCCATCAAAAATCTATTGTTTACAGGGTCCCACTTTAACCCTATTCTAACCACATTCTGGCCTAAACATTGCATGACAATATCTTGAAAAGCTATTCAGTGATGGGAAGAATACCTGCACCCCTAACGTCTCTCCAGACGTCTCCAGACATATCAGGAGTTGATATGTGCTCTCTCACTCACACTAACGAATACCGTCCGTCTTGAGTGCTCCATCCCGGGGTCTTACCACCTCCCTTAGTAACTGGATCCTGGACTTCCTTATGAGTAGACCCCAGGTGGTGAGAATGGGCAACCTCACATCCTTTGCAATGACGCAGGGCATCAAAGATGACCACACATGGTCAAGGCAAGCAGACTCTTCAGTAAAAACTGCCCAAAAGCCCTTACACTTCCTGAAGAGACTTTGGCATGTCTGCAAAAATAACTTTTACAAGTGCTCCATTGAGAGCATCTTCTCGGGCTGCATCACTGCCTGTTACGACAGGTGCTCCGCTTCTGACCACAAAGCCCTCCAGAAGTTGGTGAAGTCAGCGGTGTGTATCATCGGTTGCCATCTCCCTTCCATGCTAGATATCTACCACCCACAATGCCTAAGGGAAACACGGAACATCATAAAAGACTACATCCACCCAGGCCATAGTCTGTTCACACTGCTGCCGTCTAGTAGACGTTATCTGAGCATCAAACAGTTATTACCCCCAGACAAAAGGCTCCTCAACCAGTAACACTGATCTATTGATCACAGAACACTTCATATGCTCTGGTCACGTTCTATGTACATTCATGTATATTAGCACATTTTAATATATCCATTTATGTGCACTATAACACTTATGTTTCCAATATTTAATACTGTCTGTCATACTGTCCATATTCCCATTTCTACATCATTTGACATTGCTTCTAGTCACTATTGCTTCTAGTCACTATTTATATGTTGATTTTGTATTTTCTGTTATTCTTTTTTGCTTGTACATGTAGATGTCCCGTGTCATGTCACAAGCATTTTATTATTCAGAATGATACATGTTATTTGGTGCACTTGACTAATGAAGGACTTTTTCATAAGCTATATTCTTACAAATATTTCCTAAAAAAAACAAATTTCCATAAAAAAGTTGATTTTGAGTGTCAATGTTTGAAATTATTGAACAAAACAAAATGTCAAAGCATTTGTAATCCAGAAATGTGAGCAATTAGTTTGACTGTAGTATATGTGTTGATATCTGTGTGCAAATGCAAATCTCCAAAAGAGGCTTTGCCTTTAGCACCTGCTTGACAGTCCAACAATCCTTGGAAATAATTGTAGGTATAGTATGTTTGAGTTAAAGTCTAGTAATAACAGATTGCAATTAAACATGACCTATAATTACTTATAAAAAGCCATACATACTACCTAGTATAGATAGTACTTTTAAACGTGTTAAAAAGCTGCTTTGGTGTGTTGAAGGGATGTGTGATTAATTGAAATCATAATTAAATCGCAATTTGAACATGTGCAATTTTTAAACGCAGAAAGCAGTGACTTTTGCTTTTTTTGTTTTACACTGAATCAAAATAGTTATTATTTACTGGTGTGCCTTTACTATAGCCTAATCATATTCGTATTTGTATACAATTTATTAGGACTTGATTTTAGAACCACTTTGAAAATACAAAATCAGATAACTACAACAAGTTTGGGTGATTAAGAAAATTAAACAATGTGATGGCGACAAGGGATGATTTGGGAATGAATTAATCAGTTGTTTAGAAATGTTCTGGGCTTCATAGCGGTTAGGGTTAGGGTTAGGGTCATACCTTTACGGTGGTTGGAACCACACGCAGCATCACAACAAACCTATCTCAACACCAGAGACAACGCCATAGGGACTTGCGTAAGAAATGCAAAAATATATTGCAGACCCAGAACAGCCAAACAATCATAAATGATCAGGGGGGTCTGATAAGTTTAAAGACGGGGGCGGGATTTTCTATTTTAATGTGGAAAATAGTCAAGATGTAGTTTAACTGTAAATATACGTAGTCATACCAATATAAGATGACTTGATCAACAACAGGTAATTGTTTATTGATTAGTGTGCAGCCAAAGTGGAAAGACAGCCTGTATGTCTGAGACGTGCAGCACAAGTGGAAAGACAGCCTGTATGTCTGAGACGTGCAGCACAAGTGGAAAGACAGCCTGTATGTCTGAGACGTGCAGCACAAGTGGAAAGACAGCCTGTATGTCTGAGACGTGCAGCACAAGTGGAAAGACAGCCTGTATGTCTGAGACGTGCAGCACAAGT